>VCRD01005244.1:25776-36538 GCA_006783055.1 Trinorchestia longiramus
CGTGTAACAGTCAGCACTGCCTGCACTTCACACCGTGTAACAGTCACCACTGCCTGCACTTCACACCGTGTAACAGTCAGCACTGCCTGCACTTCACACCGCGTAACAGTCACCACTGCCTGATGATGAAGTCCACAATACAATGGAAAGGCAAGAAGACTCACCTTCATTTGGGTTGGTTGGTGTGTAAAAAGTGAGGAAGTAGAGCGCTCAGGAGGGCTCCGGCAAACAGTAATAAAGGCTTCCCGTGTTGACTCTCGGAACATTGCAAGATTCTTGGAGCCCTGCTTGAGGTATAGACCTGGTCTTCACGTAGCTGATATGAGGAGGTTAGATTCTACTGTACCTCTTACAGAAGCATCATCAGAGGTTCTGATCCCATATGAAGAGGTTAGGTTCTACTCGATTTATCCTCCCGAGCATCTTCGAAGACTCACATCCAGTGTTAGAAGGTTCAGAACTAGCATACTTTGTTTCCACAGTATCGCAGGAGGTTCAAAACCTCTTTTATAATGTCGAGGTATATAGTACATAGTTCATCTTAGAAGTGTATGATCTAAAGCGATGTCAAAAAGTTCCTGGCTTATGTAAGATGCCTCCAAAAACTAGGTTTTAATGTTTCATGCAAGTGATGCTGGCCTATTCACGTGTCCTGTTCTTTGAATTTACCAAGCAAATTTTAAAGGCGTTTCCAACTGTCAATAGTAACATCGTTTAAAATTTCGATTCTTATCGGACTTATAGAATATCTTAAAATACGCCAATTTTCGTGCTTAGTTTGGAATGTTCCACAGGATGAGGTTAACGTAGGTATATTATTATATTATGCATGCCTATTGTACATGTATATCGTGTATGTATGATATTACACATGCCTATAACACATGTATAATCCGTTTGAATATTATACACAAATTATGAATATGTTAGTGTCTAAATAGGAAACAAAATGAACAAGAAGGAATAATAATTGAAATACTACAGTGCAAGAAGCAATGAATTACTGATGGTTAACAAACAATTAAGAAAAACAGAATTTAGAGTCGAGGTACAAAATTTCGTTTCGATGGAAAAGTGTAAAGACTAAATGAATAATTGATTAAAATTAATTTGGAAGACAGGTAATGTTACAAATGGGATGGAAAAGTGTAGGTCTTAGTAGCTTAATGCAATAAAACATGCCATTTTTCACAATATGCATAGTCAGAAATATTCTCCCGGTCAGGCATTCAAAGTACTGAAGTATTTGTTAAGAAAACAGGTAACATTTGCATGTTTGAGTTTAGTGAAGTTATGGAGTGTTTGCGTATGCAATTTTTGTGATATCAAAATTAATGAATACTCCCCCATCAAACTTTTCCATCCAGGTGAATCTTCACTACACGACACGGCATGCAATAATTTCAACGAATAGTTAGTTCACCATGCAAGCTGTAAAGTGTATAGCAATTTAACGTACGTACACGGGACAAAGAAATAGCTTTTGCTGTAGTTCATGTTCGAAGCAAACACGCAGTGCTGTAAACTTTGATGTGGTGTTGAATGATGTTTGGAGCAAGTCTGGTGTTGGAATGATGTTTGGAGCAAGTCTGGTGTTGGAATGGTGTTTGGAGCAAGTCTGGTGTTGGAATGATGTTTGGAGCAAGTCTGGTGTTGGAATGGTGTTTGGAGCAAGTCTGGTGTTGGAATGGTGTTTGGAGCAAGTCTGGTGTTGGAATGGTGTTTGGAGCAAGTCGTTTAGAACTCATTTGCTGGTAGCTTTCATTAGTTGCGCAGTTGTGATGATTTCGAGGCAGTGGAAAAGGCGTCTCTTGCATGGGTCATCCACCCATGGATGTGAAGATGGATGAGTTTGTAGCTGATGGATGTAGCTACAGGGTGTGACGTGAAGATTATTGAGGTTTTCGACTAATGAGTAAAAGTGAACTTTTAAACTTCAGTAGACTTTTGAACTAAATGATCTACCCTTGTATTTTTTATTCCATTGCGAAGCTTAGCTTTAGAGAAAAGTTCCATCAACATAATCATCATGTAATCAAACTATTATCTCACGTATGAATATTGACCCGATCTTATACTACATAATTTGATATTTATTCGAACAAGTGTTTAACATTTCGTTAATTTTACGTAAATTTGTCTTTTATGAACAACGAAAATTTATAAATTCAAATCATACATCCCTAATTCTATTCAAGGCACGATTTATTGTCAATAGAATAAATTCCTGAAATCTGTTTGTGAAATTTCTGCCCATCTGTGAGCAAACTTTGCAATGACCGAGCTGACACACAGGTGTAGATGTGAGAGTAAAATGCCTGTGTATTTCTATAGATTATTTCAAGTACTTCATCGTATATTATTGCTCATATGTTCTGACCCTAGAACTCTTCGTTCTAAAATATAATAAATTGTCTCTGTAATCGATGAATTGTATCATCAATTCATGAATTGTCTTCTCGATTCGTGAATTTTTTCTCAATTCGTGAATTTTCTCTGAAATCCATGGATTGTCACGGCAATTCATGAATTGTCTCTTCAATTCATGAATTGTCTCCTCAATTCATGAATTGTCTCCTCAATTCATGAATTGTCAGCACAATTCACAAATTGTTTGTGCGGCCTGGTGGAGGAGTCTATCAATCGTGGTGGGCGGCTGGAACAAGGGTCAAGCCTCAAGGGAAATTCGTCTCAGTGCTTCTCGCTACTTCTGTAAAATAGAGAGTTATTGCATTCTTCTTGCCTGTGACGATGTCGCTTTGCCTCGTCCACACGAGCTAGTCTACTCCATTGCGAATATCAGTTTCACCACGCGAGAATAAGGTCTTGAAGCGTCGTTCTAATGTTCAGTGTACACTTTAAAACGCCGTTTCTTCAAATGTATTTAGGGTGAACGATGAAATACTTACCATATACTTTAATATGTCACTTGTTCACCGAATTAAGTACTTGCTATGTACTTTAAAGTATCATTTCTTCACTTAGGTAAATATTTATAAAGTATTTTGAAGAGTCATTTGAAGCATGTAATAATACTTGCACCATTACTTGCACCATTACTTGCACCATTATTTGCATCATTACTTGCACCATTACTTGCACCATTACTTGCACCATTATTTGCATCATTATTTGCATCATTAATTGCACCATTACTTGCACCATCACTTGCACCATTACTTGCACCATTACTTGCACCATTACTTGCACCATTTCTTGCAGCATTTCTTGCACCATTACTTGCACCATTACTTGGACCATTACTTGCACCATTACTTGCACCATTACTTGCACCATCACTTGCACCATCACTTGCACCATTACTTGCACCATTACTTGCACCATTACTTGCACCATTACTTGCACCATTACTTGCACCATCACTTGCACCATTACTTTCACTGGAACTGGAACCAGGAACGACGACTGACAGACATTCAGGAAGCGATTTCTGAATCAAGCATGTCATCTGGTAACGGGATTTCCTGTTCAAGTTCAGCAATATTTCTTTCACTTGATCTCAAACTATTTCTTTACTAACCGCAAAGTTTATCGATAGATTAGACGCCCGTGAAGTTAATCAGCCCTGTTCTAGAACGTAACTTAGGTTGAATGAAGGAATGGTTAAAAGGTTAACTTTCTCAGGAGTAGATTGTTTCTACCCTCACGTCGATTTGTAGAAAGCATGACATAGCTGAAGGAATTTTAATCTAGCAGGTAAAACCATAGATGTTTTAATGATCTTACATGCTCATATTACACTTTATTTTCCATTGGAAAAGGGAGAAATATTGTTTGATATTATTATTTAATTCTCATTCTATTTTATGTACCCAATGTTGACTGCTGAGTCTTACAACCACTAATTTAATGAACATAATTTTAATTTTTCAATTTAAGGGAAACTTGAATTATTTCTGTAACCTGAGCCCTGGTGTCATACTTTACTGAGAGTGAGAGTGCTCTCAAATTTCAAAAAGTTATATTCTAATTTCCCGGCAAGTTCGCAAAGTTCATTTTTCAAAACTAAGAGCACAGCACTTTCACTCGTAGCCTTTAATATTACAGACCATAATTCATCACCTACGCCAGCATTAGCAATTATGTAGCCACAACGTGCACTGTAAATCTTCCAATAATTTTGGGAAGCCAGGCTTGAAGTTCAATTAAAGTCTGCTTTAGAATAAGATTAACAACTTGCAACTAAGATACACCAAACACATTGAGCTGAAAACATATTCATTATCTTATAAATCTCTCACCTCACGATAACAAATGTCAAGAATATCTGAAGGGAGTTGTTTGTTATCGTCGATCTGAAACTTTGTTCCGAATATTTACTTGCAGAAAACGAGACAAATATTTAGCCACAGCAGGTGTAGTGGTGAGTTTAATTATGTATTTTTTGATATGAAAACGTCCTTCATGATATATATGGTATATATTAAAAAAATATTCTGCTGTTTTAAATGAAATTTTTCATAGGATTTGAAATAATTTTCTTTGCACACAGGGTGTCTCAGGATACGTCATAATTTACAAATCGGCAACAAGAACTTTTTGTTACAATCGTTTATATCGAAATCGATATGCTTCAGAAAAAGTTTTCATGATTCTTATAAATATTTTTGAAAACATTCCAAAAATTTCTTTTTTGAAATTTCGAATACGACTAAGCGCTCTCCAGTGAAACGCACGCCATGTAATTCGTATAAGTGTACTGTATTTTCAGCCGTGAATAAATAATACAGTTGAATAATACATGTACTAAAATCAATTTCAATATACATGTAGTTTCAAACTACAATCGAAAAATATAACTATAGTTCTAGATTTAAGTAAAATTAAGTCCTCATCAAAAATGATTTCATAGATCAGGAAATACAATTTTTACACATAATTTTATTTTCACCACAACATTGAAAAATTTATTGAAAATATTGATAAAACCGAAGTACTTTGGTCCTAATGAGATACTAAACGCAAACTTATTGAAATATTTTAAGGAAGATGAGACTTAAGATTTCAAATGTTTTAAGATTACTCAAAATTTTATGTAATTTGATTACAAAATTTGATTACAATGATGTATTCTGAGCTGGAGATGCCATTCCAAATTCAAAAAATAACTAAGAATATTGATCTTGTACATATGTTATTCCTCAAAATGAAACTAATAAGAAATTATTGCAAGCGAGAAAGCATGTTGATGTTGATAAATGCTAATTCTGATTAACAATTAGCTAACGATTGCTGCTAATAATTACTAAAACCTAATGATTTATTATTACTATTATTGACTACTAATTATCATGCTAAGAGTTCAGACACTGTAGTAACCATATATATGAGATGTCTTGGACGTCAATGAGGAGTGTTGAACACTAAAAAATGCGTAGTGAAAAATGTACTGATAAATCCATTGATGATTTAATATGTTTGTAACGGATTTATACTGTCGTCACGAAAATAACATCGACGAAAACAACAATCAATGTATTTAATTTTACATACATTTCACAAGCAGCCACACAGGACTGGAATACAGTTTCGAAAAAGTAGTTGTTTTTTGTTGTTGGAGTAGCAGATAAAAAGAGCGTGTTCTTCATAAGTGATTAGAGTAATAAACATAAACATGAGGAACTGGATAAAATAACAATAAAAATGATGGTTTGAAGAGACAAAAAGGAGATTGCATACATGGAGCTAGGTGGTATAAGCATTTTATAAAACTTGTAAGTTGAAAAGATATTATTAAAAGTAATTAACTTGAAAAGTTTACTGTGAAAAAGCATAATTTCAATTGAGTTTCCTCTCGGGACTTCAGGATAAATAAAACTGTTCGATAAATAGATTTTAAACGGAAAGTTTAAAAAACATACAACCTTATCCACTGACTACACATGTATATCATTTAAGAGCATATCCAGTCTAGTGTGTATTTACAAAATGTCTGCATTTTGGGATTCACTTGTTTTAAATATTCAACGTTGGAGTATTAATTTTTTAAGCACTACACATTAAGGATTTAATGGTTCTGAGTACTGCACGATAAGGATTTAATGATTTTACGAACTAAACGTTGGCATCACTGAAATGAATTTTACATCTTTCTAATGTTTTCATGACACATTTTTATTAACTTTTACTAACTGTTCTGTTTTTTAAGCTTTCTAGTAGCCCAACACAACTTTTACTCCGCTTTTAATTAATGCTTGCCAACTTATACTATCCTACTTACCTTAACATAAATGTATAAAACTTTTACTAACCCTTTTACAAACTCTCATCGTACCTACTAACCCCTGTTAGCTCAGCACAACTTTTACTCACCCTTTCTCTCCCTTTTACACAATTTTTTATACACTTCTATTACTTGAATACAACTTTTACTAACTCTATCACCAACTCTCACACTCCTTCTTACAACCTTTCTATTAGTTGAACTCAACTTTTACTAACTCTTTCACCAGCTTTTACACAACTTTTTAGAACCCTCCCGATGTCCAAGCATGGGCAGACCGTGTCCTGTTTTCGATTGTTGACTCGAAGATTGTTGGAGGTGTTGTTGAAGTGAAACGAGGCTCGGCATGCCTGTGGTCTGAAGCCTGTGGTCCACACAGCTAATGGGTTCTCAAACTCCACCAGTTAGACTTGACTGTAATGTCAATTCTTCAGCTCTGGAGGCTAGCTTTTGTAAACGTCGTTGAAGTATCGGAATTTCCTGCAGGTAACATCGCTAATGAATTTGGTTAGATACTTAGAGAATTTTACTCACTCATTTCTTTGAGAGATAGACTTGTCTACCAACATTGTCATGAGTGGTAATTACGTCTTTTGAAGTACTTCTTTTTATCGCAGGAACCTGTTTAACGCCTTAATCTGGTGACAGATAGATTGTTTAGAAGACTATGAACTACTTCTATGTCAAAAAATATGTGATGTAGTGTATAATGCATATTTAAATACGTATGCATTATACAGACACATTTACATATACATGTATATAAAGTGATCCATAAAAATTTAGTAACTTTTATAACTAGTCCTAAAGATTCGGGCGTTCAAGAAGATGCTCAAATTTACCCACAACATACTGTGCTTAAATTGCCTTAGGCACGCGTGGTTTTTGTTTCATTCGTTTGACATGCATTACTTCAAGATGAGTGGTGTTCATTGAAGAATTTGATAAAACTATCGACTTAAAAACTGCTGGAATACGCAACCGCGATAGAACAAAGCAGTTGGATTTGTGTCGTAAAACTGTATTTAATGAATGGAAGTATATTCAAAGACTGCTACAGTCTCCATCAAGCCTTGATTCCTGTTTGAAAGCGTTCTATTCATACTAAGCAAGTTGTATCATTGAAGAGAAAAGAGTCACGCCAAATATCGGAAGACTATGAGAAAAACAGCAAGACAGCTCGAAATTTTAAGATCATCTATGCACAGGATGTTTCAAAATGAAGATTGCTTACTGAATAATAAATTGCTAGATTCCTTACTGCATACAAACATCAATCTAGATAGTCGTTTTCAGCAGCTTCCATGTAGAAACGACATGGCAGGGCAAAATGATGCCGTCGACTATGTCTTCATCTGTTTCAACGAGAAAATCTTCTCGGGAGCAGTTACCTGCAAACTGAATGATGAACTGTGTGCACAGAACGACAGACTGAAGGTAGTCATACCCATTTTCTCCGTATGAAATCAGCTGCAGTCAGGATGGGATCCGCAGTCGCTTCTAATGGATTATAGGTTTTCATCCTAGGCCTTCCTAGGTCTATTCATAGGTCTATTCCTAGTTTAGTCTTCATCGAGAAGGGTGCCTAAGTGAACACGCAAACTTATATCAAAATGTTCACACAAAAAGTGTTACTGCCGATCACTGGAAGTTTTCGTAATAGCTATGTACGTTTTAATTCAGGACTGTACTCTAGTGCACACATTAAAAGGAGTAAAACTCCTTTCAGTGGACTTTAGAATAAAAACAGATGACTTCCTTCAAGTCCATATATCATCCCAATGCACTTTACAATCTGGTCCATCATAGAGAGTGATGTCTCAACTAAATTCTACTCAAGTGTGGCTGCTTTGAAGATTGTTTTTCTTGCTTTGTGGTCTGCTTTGAATGAAGAAGTAATACAATATTCATGTCTCTCACTCACCAGTCGTTTGGAGCTTATATAGAACTTGGAGCTTTTGCCATATATTCAAGGCAAAGGATGGTAATTTTGAAATCTAGTCTCTGTAATACATTAACAATGTACACTTTAACCTTTGTACCAATTTCGTGATCCTACATTATGTATACTTTAAATAATAAGAAACATTCAACTGACATATTTTCATGGGGCACCGCGTGCATTAAAAATGGAAAAATTCGCTTGTTTTCTATTGGGTTTTCCTACAAAAGTATCTCATAAATTAATACTTCATAGACATGTTTCAAAGTATACTAATTGTGACATGCATTTTTAGAGTAAAAATACTGATGCGCATAGTTTTCACTGACTGACGTTTAATTTTAAGAACTGTTGAACGATTTATACGATACAATCAGTATCAGTTGATGGTAAGAAACAATTTGAGCTTTGTGGTAGTCACTACACTTAGAAGAGACATTTCATCTCATTTACAGCTTTATAAGCACATTTTTCACTCCTACACAAGTTTTTCCACCAGCAATAATTCATCGAAATAGATAGGGAGTACTTTTTTAGACTCCGTGTACTTATAATTAATCTCCCGTGTGAGAAGGGTGAGCTGCACCCCTCAGAATATACCTCCTGTAGCAGCAGGGAGTTTACTTCATTAGAACATCAGGAAATGTGGTAGAATCAACAGAAACTTCCTCGTCTCGGACCTGCGTGTAGTCGTGCTACCGCTGGTGGATGAACCGAGCCCACATGATGGATGACTCTCAGTCTCAGTCATGAACAGGAGCCGCTGTTTCTTTTGATCGAGCTTTTTGCTTGCCTTTAGAGGTCGATAGCAAAATTCTTTGCATTTAGCGCTGGAGTGTAAAACGGCGGTGCTTTTGAAGGGGTTTTGTCACTTGACTCAATATCATGTTGTTTATTTTTTGCGTGGCTTTTAGTGTAAATAAATTACGTATGACGGATTGAGAATGTCAACGAGATAAATTTTATGAAGCGCTGGCAGTTTCATTAAAATGACTACACTCGTGTCATAAACCTGATGTGTCATAAACTATAAACCATAACCTATGACAAGGAATCTTCTTATTCATATGTGAGGTTTTCGGGTCAAACAAAAACCTATTTCGAATACTTCTTGTCACGTAGAAGAACGTTAGGAAAAGAAAAATTTAATTCTAAGATTTTATAAGTTCAAGAATATTTTGATGAAACTGAAATTTCAATTCTAGGAAGACAAAGAAGTTTCAATATGAAAGTTTGTATCGGAAATAAACAAATTAGTGGAATTACTGAATGATTTACTGAACTGATATACAATGCTCATTTTGAGCACAAACATTCCCTGACACAGAAAGTTTGATTTTCATGAATTACTGATAGTGAACTTCACAATTTTTATTAATTGTTAGAGTAAGGCACAAGTTCTTTTACGCTTTATTAAGGAACAATGAAATCTGAAGTTTGTGGAGTTTCTTTTCTAAATATACGTTGTTTACATCAGCTAAATAACTGTAGACTTCAGCATCTGAAGTCTCTGGGCTCAGAAAAAATTTCGCCGTAGGACTAGTCGCCAGTAACTTTTTATAGCAATAAAGAGAAGAAAGAAAAGTACGGGGAGTTCAGTTGCAAGGTCCAGCATGGATCGCTTCAGGCAATCCAGTCATTACGATACTGCTGGCTTCAGAAGCCATGTGGATGTACGAGGAAGAGAGACATGAAAGAGTCCGGACTGTGTGCGGCTAAATGTGTTCAATTACGGAGAGGAAAATCCGTGGAATTTACATCACTAAGCCGCTTTAAAAAATTTCCCCGCCTAGTAGACGAAATTGTTTTCCTGTTTAGAGAACGGGTGGAGCCTAAGAAAATACTGTATAGAATATATAGGAAGATTTTAAAGTGGTGATTACTATCACATGTAATACCATTGCGTGAATTTTTTATAGAAACCATTACTGTTACTTGCATTACTATTATGTTATGTAGTGACTGTCACTGTTACTTGTATGGGCGTTGTGTATGTTTTCCAAGTGAAGTAATATCTGAAAACTGTTTAAAATCTTTAATTGTTGCTCGATGTACATTTCTGGATCTGGGAAAGTAACGAAATTGCACAAAATTTTTTGCATTCTTTAAGAAAACGGAAGAATCACTCAGAATTTTTGCAAATCTTAAAAATCGGAGGACTCTCAAAAGTGTCACGCAACTTTACTTGTGTATTGAATTTCTGAGTAATTTGGTGGAACGCAAAGTTTGAATTGCAAATTACACTCTCATGAGATCGAACAATTTGTATAGGTTGTGAATCCCACAGGAATAGAATAGAATAGAATAGAATGAGGCTATAGGAACGAACCTTCTGGCCCATTCTTGGGTCGGATAATTACTTCGATAATTATTCGGTTGTTTACCCAAGTCCCATGCCGTATTTCTAGCCGCGTCAACCATGTCGGCAGCGGGATTCGAACCCGGGTCTTTCCGCTCGCAAGCAGATTCGCTCACGCAATACAATACAAGTTTATGAATCGTGTCTCATGCTGTAAATTCAACAGGAAAGCCTATTTTTGTGTACCTCGATGTTGAATCTATATTGATAAACGCGA
>VCRD01005245.1:5767-19275 GCA_006783055.1 Trinorchestia longiramus
GGAATGTTTGAGTGTTGGAATGCTTGAGTGTTGGAATGCTTGAGTGTTGAAATGCTTGAGTGTTGGAATGTTTGAGTGTTGGAATGCTTGAGTGTTGGAATGCTTGAGTGGCATTATAGTAATAAAAAGAAGACGCCATTGTAATTAAAAAAACACACACGCTAGAAGTCCATTAATAGATTCACGAGCGCATAAAAGAAATAATCAATTCAGGTTCACGACTATTGGACTTATCAGCAACACGCAAACCACAACAAAAAGTTCATCACTGAAAAGTTTACAGCTTATTTATCATGAACTTCAACTTCATCATTAACTTTTAAGTTCAAGTGTGCCTTAAAATGTCCATCCCTTCACAAACATAATAAATATTGTAGAGTATTCCTTCTTTCCGATTTCATTCATTCCAAGTTACAAGCCTATAGCTTGGTCGACTGGTGAGCGAATCTGCTTGCGAGCGGAAAGACCCGGGTTCGAATCCCGCTGCCGACATGGTTGACGCGGCTAGAAATACGGCATGGGACTTGGGTAAAACAACCGAATAATTATCGAAGTAATTATCCGACCCAAGAATGGGCCAGAAGGTTCGTTCCTATAGCCTCATTCTATTCTATATAATTTGAACTTCCTCTTATTAATAATTTTTAAATTCAAATGTAACTCAAAGGTCAGTTACCTTCAAAAAAACAATACACATTATACGGTAGACTCAGCAATACAATATTCACCATGAATCCAATACAAGTATCAAATTAGTAGATCACAGAACCATCAAACAAACTTAGCTGCAGTATTTTATTTCAGTAATCACTAATCATAAATGCTCGTAACAATCACTAATCATAAATACTCACAGCAATCACTAATCGTAATTACACAGAGCAATCACTAATCATTAATACTCACAGCAATCACTCATCATATATACTCACAGCAATCACTAATCGTAATTACTCATAACAATTACTAATCATAAATACTCGCAATAATCACTGATCGTAATTACAGCAATCACTAATCGTAATTACTCATAACAATTACTAATCATAAATACTCGCAATAATCACTGATCGTAATTACAGCAATCACTAATCGTAAATACTCATAACAATTACTAATCATAAATACTCGCAATAATCACTGATCGTAATTACAGCAATCACTAATCGTAAATACTCGCAACAATCACTGACCGCAAATGCTCGCAGCAATCACTAATTGCACTAGTTAGTTAGTAGAGATCAGGTTTATTTAGTTGAGGACAATTAGGGTAAGTTAAGAATAGGGAGAACTAAGGGATGTTAGTTGTGTTAGTAACTAAACAAAGTTACTTTAAGCAACCAGTTACATCACAGTAAGCTAAGCAGTAAAGTTTAATAAGATGAAGGTAGTCCAAACTTGAGGAAGGTTTAATGTTTTTGTGTTGTGCTGAACAGGCATTGCGTGATGCAACCTTTGAAATCCTGATCATTGCTTCAAGGCAAATTAATTGCGTGCAATTTTGCATGCAAGTTTTGTTGTGTGTCTGCATCAAGATTGTGTCATCAGTAAAATACAGAGTGTCCATAAAGTCTCTTTACCATTTCAAAACTCTATTACAAATGCAATTAATAAGATATTTTATTCAGATTTGATTTATTGTATTCAGTGTTTATTAAAGTTTTTAATCACATTTTGCATTTGTGTGTTTCAGGGATCCTGTTTGTGAAAGAGGTGCTGTTGACTCTTTATGAAGGACTTTTATGAGAGACTTTTATAAGAGACTTTATGAGAGACTTTATGGACACCCTGTATGAAGGAGCTGGTCATGAGTGGTGATCTGAAGAAAGCGCCTCAGTTAAAGTGCCATTCTATTTAGAAGTGGCTTTTCACAGCAGTGGCATGAGTGGGCTGACTGTTGAGTGGGCTGACTGTTGAGTGGGCTGACTGTTGAGTGGGCTGACTGTTGAGTGGGCTGACTGTCAAATGTTGAGATGACAACTGCGACTTCAAATTAAAGACCACAATTCAGACAGACACCAAATCTTTCAGAATTGACAAGGACATATTGTGACACATGAAGTCCTAAACATGGATCATACTCCTAAATATGTCATACAAACACGGCTCATACTCCTGCACAAGGGTCATACTCCTGAACACGTGTCATACCAATGCTCTACATATATTCAGTTCTCTATATTTTCTTCAGTCACTGTTCAGTGTAACAAAATGCGCATGGGTTAGTTTTGCAATGAGCACAAAAAATACGCAGAAATGAGGGCAATTGAACGCTTAAGTCTTCATACAAAATATTAACAGCAAACATCAGACCATCATTATCCTCCTTCCTTGCCTTTTAATTGCTCCTGGAACTAAAAGATTTTCTGAGAGAACGAAGACTATCATAAATCATAATTTTTAACGTCAATTCTAGTTGATATTATTAATACCATAAGTTCTCCAAAATATTTCATCGTTTTTCACGTATTTAATTACAAATTTACGCCTTAATTTTAATTTTAGGTTTCCGTTCAACCGTGGGAACACAATCACCGTTTGTGTTATAACCAACCAATGTATTCGTATTATTTAAAAATCTTAACGATAAGGCATTTAACAACGCAATGTTGAATATCTTGTGTATCAATGAGATTAGAATTAACTATTTTTCTTTCTTTGTGTAGGTATGGAGTCTGGATGGGCTACACGCTTGTGTTGCACTACAGCTTCAATTGGAAAAAGTAGGAGACAGCAGTGAGAAAATACAGGCCGTGCTGCAACGGAGTGCGATGTCCATCAGTTGTGGCCTTGTGATGATTGTTCTCAATTGGTGCTGTAGAGCCTGCATGGTGGTGGTGTGGTGGTGGTGCTGTCCTGGTGGTGGTGTGGTGGTGGTGGTGGTGTGGTGTAGATTTAAAGCCTTCAATAGCGTCAAAGTGCTTCAAGGGGCTGTTTATGTGGGAACCATATGGGAGAATGAAGACGCACGCAAGATTTACTCTATAGTGTTGACTCAATTGTCTTTGTGACTCTTGATCAGATCTTGAAGATAAGTGGTTGAGTACTGGAGTACTTGAACGCCGAGTACTTGAAATGGCCAGTGCTGCTGAACGCTTCCCGACGCACGTGAAAACGAGCCTAAGTAGTTCAAACGGAGGAAGTCCGTCGCTTGTTCCGGTGGTGAGCTTATGTGGTGGCTGGTTTCATCAAACTCATAGGCAGGAATGTTGTTCCCGCTGCGCTGTCTACTGTATCACTGATACCCTCATGCTGCTGCAGGGCCTTATGGTTCCTCTCTGCAGGGTGTTAGTTCCGGTCGATGAATTTCTATACAGTGCTAGCGATGCACTACAAGATTACAGTATTACCGATTTTTGATTACAAATTATTGAAGAGTTCTATGAATATATGAGCATTATTTATGAATGAAATCAATGACTCAAACTTGAAAAAAATAGTATCTGTGATCTTCCCTCATCAAGGGAAAGCGTTCTTAAAAATTGCATACAGTTAATCCTAGAAAAATCATCCAGAACACAAGCCCGGCTTTCAATAATTACATACAAGTCCATAACATCGGTAGTTACGAACTTCGCTTCTATAATAATTCATACATATGGAAAAAAGGAACTGGGTTTGGCAGGCCCGAGAAGGTTCTGTAGATATTTGCTGGTGTTAGCAGGTTTTAGTACATTTAATCGACTACAAATTAGAGACGTTTTTCCCCGTTATTTTGTTCATGTCGGTGTACAGCTTTACGCTGCTGACAGTTCTTCTTATCGCATTTTATTTCAAATCTTGCAAGGTTTTGCTTTAACCTGAAACGAAATAATTTATTTTCTCTGTCAAGCCGTTTTTACCGTTTATCCAAAATATAAATTAAGTTCCCCTTTACTTCTTTCTTGCCGTATTTTCAAACTCTCATGTATGCTCCCAGCAGCGAGACTTGTGTCGGCGTTCAAAGCTGCTTCAAAAGCTCACCACAAAAAGTACTACATTGTGCGTGTCAGCACAATATTGTACTGGACATCAGCAGCGAGAAAACTGACACACTTTCCTTTACGTCAGTAAAACGAGACTGACACGCAACTTCATATTTTTGGGAGATAAAGCGACAGATTTCCTCAGAATGAATGCATCTTGTGTTGAGTAGTTTTGCTTGTAGTTCCTTGGAAGGTCACGGACACTTTTTCCATCCTTCTACTTTTTAAATTTGCAGCCAACAGTCGCTTTTGGGATTTCAAAATTCTTGGAAATACTCGGATATGAAATTTTTTCGCCTTTCCGATTGTAAAAATAAATTTAAATTCATTGCGTTTTTTTAATTGCCAATTTGTGCACAAATTAAGAGTTGCGCAACATGATTATAGCAACAAATTATTAACATACATCATTAAGAAATTTTGTTTATAATAAAAGTTAGGACAAAAAATTATATTGTTTCAAAACTTTTTTGCCCGCTACTGCCCGTTTTTACAAAACACCTTTATTTATTTCTTGAACAACTGGCATGAGTAGTTCATTTCACATGAAAATATTAAAACATTAAAAAAATGAAAATACAATCCCACGAAGTTTTAAACTGCTTACCTTGAAGATGGCCGTGAGACGTAACGGTCGTGAGACATGAGGGCCGTGAGACATGAGGGTGGTGAGACATGAGGGCCGTGAGACATGAGGGCCGTGAGACATGACAGGTAGAGGAAGTCTCATAAGCCCTTTACAGTTCCATGACGATTCTCTAAGTTCTATAATGAAGGTTCCACACGTTCCATAAAGACGGTTGCATAAGCTCCATAAAGACAGTTCTATAAGCTCCATAAAGACGGTTCCATAAGCTTCATAACGACAGTTCCATAAGTTCTATAAACTTCATACTAACGGTTCCATAAGTTCCATAATGACGGTTCCATAAGCTTCATAATAACGGTTCCATAAATTCCATAATGACGGTTCCATAAACTTCATAATTACGATTCCATAAATTCTATAATAATTTAGATAATTAAAATTAATAGAATCCGCTAATAAAGATCAACTTTACTATTAAATAATCACAGGAATTCCAGTAAATATTCAGCGTTACTAGCACCACAAGCATCGACAGTTCTGCCTCGCCGTTGGCACAACCTGCTACAGCTTGCAGAGCCACGGCGTCTGGGTGAGACAAAGACTTGAAATAGGAAAGCGAACCCACCGTGGTCGAGTGGTCTACGGCCCGTGTTCTGTATCGGGTCTCTGCTTCATGTAGAAAGACCGCGGGTTCGAACCCGGCCATGGACACGAGTTGTTTCTCGTACGCCGCGCCGTGCACTCAACCCGCTAAGCACTCAACTCCCCGCCCATCAACCTCCCAGGATCGTCGCATGGAGCTCACCATCACCCTTACTCTTAGAATGTTAACCCTAAGAATTTAAAAAACCAATGTACTAATGTCTATGTACTGTGTACTCGATTGGAAATAAAGATTGTATTTTTAAAGCAAGACAAACAACACAGGACATAGACCACTCGACCACGTCGCTGCCACGGGACGCCGGCCCCACGTGAGACCCAAAACGAGGATTTTTTTGTGTGCATCATAGTAAGAAATTTGTGGCTCCAGCAGGCGAAGTTAACACAGTTTTTGGTGCGAGTTCTCATACATGAACGTCAAACAGCCTGTGTAGGCCTTGCTCTATTCTTCCTAATCCAGTTACCCTACTCGTTCAGTTACCCTATTCTTCCTAATCCAGTTACTCCACTCATTCAGTTACCCTATTCCTCCTCATCCAGTTACCCTACTCATTCAGTTACCCTATTCCTCCTCATCCAGTTACCCTGTTCCTCCTCATCCAGTTACCCTATTCCTCATCATCCAGTTACCCTGTTCCTCCTCATCTAGTTACCCTACTCGTTCCGTTACCCTATTCCTCCTCATCCAGTTACCCTACTCGTTCCGTTACCCCATTCTTCCTCATCCAGTTACCCTATTCCTTTTCATTCAGTTACCCTATTCCTTCTAATCCAGTTACTCTACTCGTTCAGTTACCCTATTCCTCCTTATCGTTACCCTACTCGTTCAGTTACCCTATTCCTTCTCATTCAGTTACCCTAATACTCATTCAATTACCCTATTCCTCCTCATTCAGTTACCCTATTTCTAATCATTCAGTTACCCTATTCCTCCTCATTCAGCTACCCTATTTCTACTAATTCAGTTACCCTATTCTTCCTCATTCAGTTACCCTATTCCTCCTCATTCAGCTACTCTATTCTTCCTCATTCAGTTACCCTATTCTTCCTCATTCAGCTACTCTATTCTTCCTCATTCAGTTACCCTATTCTTCCTCATTCAGCTACTCTATTCTTCCTCATTCAGTTACCCTATTCTTCCTCATTCAGCTACTCTATTCTTCCTCATTCAGTTACCCTATTTCCCCTGCATCCTAGCTAAGGAGAAACAGACTTTATTTCTAGCCCTCAGTTATTATTAAAGAACAGTCGCGTTATTTTTTCAGCCCTCAGTTATTATTATTAATGAACAGCCGCGTTATTATTTCAGCCCTCAGTTATTATTATTAAAGAACAGTCGCTTTATTATTTCAGCCCCCAGTTATTATTATTAAAGAACAGTCGCTTTATTATTTCAGCCCTCAGTTATTATTATTAAAGAACAGTCGCTTTATTATTTCAGCCCCCAGTTATTCATGAAGGAAATGCAGGACCTGCAAAAGGAGAAGTCTCTCAGCCACCTGGCTGTGGGGTTTCAGTAATCTTTATTCAGTGTCTTGGTTTGGATGCTGCAGTCTAACTAATTGCTGAGATGGTCACAAAAATTTCAAGTCAAAATGTTACTGCGGTTTTTAATGTAGAAAACAGTCGCGTTATTTGACCGAGCAAATAGTTAAGTCATTTTTAGAATTACTTTAATTAATTTTTGCTGTTTACTGATCACTCATCTTTAGTAACTAGCAAAACATGTGTGATATTAAAGCACAACTTCTTCTATGGTCAGCCTGGATTAGAAATTGTTTTATGGATCTATTCATCACATTGCAATAACATTTTCTTACTGAATACTAACTGAAAACAAACTATGTTGAATTTAAGTGGAAATACAAGCAAATTCGAATGAAAATACAAAGCAAATTAAAATTGAAATACAAAGTGAATTGAAATGAAAATACAAAGTGAATTAAAATGAAATACAAAGTGAATTAAAATCGAAATACAAAGTGAATTAAAATGAAAACACAATATGAATTGAAATAGAAATACAAAGTGAATTAAAATGAAAATACAAAGTGAATTAAAATCGAAATACAAAGTGAACTAAAATGAAAACACAAAGTGAATTGAAATAGAAATACAAAGTGAATTAAAATGAAAATCCAAAGCAAATCAACGTGAAAATAATTGAAAGTGAAATAAATAAAAGTCAACTTAAACTTTAACCACAACGCAAAGTTTCAGACTTGAAAACTTTGACATTAATACTGGCCTTGTTTCCATGCTTATTGCAGGAGTTGCGTGCTGCCTTCACTCACGAATAAGTCACAAATAAGAGACAAATTAGTGACGAATAAGTGACAAATATAAGTTACAAATAAGTGACCAATGTGTAACATATATAAGTGACAAACAAGTAACAAATAAGTGATAAATATTAGTAACAAATAAGAGATTAATATCAGTAACAAACAAGTAACAAATAAGTTACTCCTACAAATTAAATCGTCACACACACGAACTCCATTCATGATACTCGTATATAAGGTACTGAAAATATTGTATATAGAACACCTATGGTATATAAAGCACTTACCTATGATAAAGTTAACTTCACTCGTGCCAAATTTTAATTTGTAATTTTCTGAATGGAAGAAACTGGAAAACTTTTCCTTTTTCCAAAAAAGCTACAGGGAAAAAATGCAGTGACTCGGAACGTCAGTGGAAAAACAGCAATAAATATTCCGCACTGAAAAAAGAAGATTGAAAACACGGTGAAAAAATAACCATGAGTCTAAGAAATATTGGAAATAGAATAAAGGATAAATAATACAGCTGAAAGAACTGAATGAAGGTAGTCCAACATGATTAAGTAAATAGTAAAGAATGAACATCACTGAACGGTGTATCTCTTCATTTTCATTCGTCAAAGCCACAAAAATCAATTCAAGGGAACTGGAACTGAAAATCACCAGACGCTTGAAATAAACAGGCATATAAATACACAGCACAACAGTCTAAGACCACACACACAAAACATCGCCTGCGACTTGCTACATTACCTCAGGATCAATAGTATCAATAACGACTACCATATAAATATATTACGACAAAGAGGTTATACCCATCACAGAACATTGTGCAAGTATATAAGGTTTCTATGGTATACAAAATGTCTATGGCATATAAAGCACCTATGATATATAAGGTACATGTGCTACCTATGGATGTATGGTACCTGTGATATATAAAGTACCTACGGATATATGGTACATATGGTGTATATGGTACCTATGGATATATGGTACTGAACACTGGCACGCACACACATTGGAAGAGCGGTGAACTGCACCAGCTGTAATGCGTGAGTGCTCGGTTCGAATCATCATGCAGTATTCCATTTCTTCTGCTTGCGACACTGGAGAACACGCTGATTATTCCTCATCATTACGCTCCTCTAGCGCCCCTACGAGCCTCTACCTCAAGCTCCTCTAGCGCCCCTACGAGCCTGTACCTCAAGCTTTTCTAGCGCTCCTGCGAGCTTCTACCTCAAGCTCCTCTAGCGCCCCTACAAGCCTCTACCTCAAGCTCCTCTTGCGCCCCTACGAGCCTCTACCTCAAGCTTTTCTAGCGCTCCTGTGAGCTTCTAAATCAAGTCGCACCACAGAGAACGGGAACAGTCGCTGGGAGCAGCATCACTCGTCTTAAGATGTTGGCGTTAACAACTGAAAACCCAGTACATTTACTATGTGATATACCCAGTACATGTTCTGTGTATTAATATTGCACTCAGTTATATATCGGAATAGAGTTTCTTTATTTGTATATTCCACACGACACCACTTACATCCTCTCCCTCTCCCCCATCCTCCGCCTACACAGAGGGACCCAAATAAAGCTACCCGAAATTTATTCTATTATTTATTGGTACCTAGAATACTAGTGAATTACTACTCCCTCTGGTCGTAAACAGTTGGTGCACAGTAAAGAAAACATTCAAGCATTAATTTTACAGAAAACATTCAGGAAATTAATCCTATATCTTTGTTTCTATTAGCTCTCTAAAGTATAATGTACGAGTTGGATTTTTTAATTCTCTTTCTCCCTGAACCTTTTGTTTCTAAGCAACGTCAAAAGTTGTATGCACCAACTGATTCCGACCAGAGGAAGCACAACCATTCCAGCCTACTTGTACCGGGCGAGCCTATACAGTAGTACCTCGGTTAACGACCACAATCCATTCCTCCGTTCCTGAAAGCTGGTCGTTAACTGAAACGTTCTTTAACCGAATCAAATTTGTTTGAGGGCTATATTATGCAAATAAAGCATTAAAATAACACAAATAACACAAAATACACGGATGAAACACGATAAAAACAGGCAACGTCTAACCCCAACAACGTCTCGAACGCGACTGGGGCTGTGATACTTCATGGGTTCTTTGTCTTCCTGTTCATTAAAAAAAATTTGTTCGTTATCCGGGACAAATTTTTTAACGAAATTGTTGGTCGTAAACCGAGGTTCTACTGTACAGGGTGTCCCAAAAAAAAGCAGATAGAACTTTGAATTGATAAAGCTCTGCAGTTATTGTTGATAATTTAGTTCTGTAAAAGCCAACTTGTTATTTTTGTAAATCAGTATCTACAATACCACTTGCATGAATCAAACATGTTTGCAAGAACAAGTTTTCCTCGAAAATATTCTTCATTATGCAGTTAACAAAAGAACAAAGTGTTTGTAGTCACAACCTGGATTTCGACTATAAGCATTAAACGTGTTCAGGTCTTATTTGCTCAACATTTCGCCGGTCGAAGATCGCCATGCAAAAATACCATCTGGAAAAATGCTAATAAATACCAACAAGAAGGAACTAGCCGTAATTTGAACAAAGGCCGTTCAGGGCGTAAAAGAACTGCGAGATCTGAAGAAAATGTTGAAAATGTGTGAAATTTGCTTCTGCAAACTCCACAAGTGTCAGTCAAAAGAAATGGTTTGCCTCTAACAAAGTCATCGTTCAATCGTATTGTTGTTTGTGATTTATATTGGTATCCTTACAAGATTCATGCAAAACATCAACTTCTGGTAACAGACTTTCCTCATCGTCGGCTATTCGCTGAATGGCTTCTTAACAAACATGCTCGTTTCATGGAAAAAGTTATAATTGGTCACGAAGCCAATTAAAATGAAGTGGAAGATTTTCATCATGTTATTATTAAAAGATATTCACTGGTAATGAGACATTGATTATTAAATTATTATAATTTTTTATTCTTAAACTTTTGAGTTTCATTCATACCCCAGAGCAAACGTATTTCGGTGACCTCTACTAACAACAGTATTGTAACAATTTCGTACAAGGAAACAAAATCAATTTTCGCTCTTAAGGGACAAATATTTAGTGAACAAGATGTCCTTTACAGAACTAAATTATCAACAATAACGGCAGAGCTTTATCAATTCAAAGTTCGGTCTGCTTTTTTTTAGAACACCCTGTATAAGAGCGTAAGATGATAGCTTAGTGCTCGAAGAGCAGACGTTGGTAGCGGGTGTTGACGTAGACGGTGGGAGCGTGGATGCTGAACTGTAGTGACAGCAGTGCACTGAATTCTGCACTTAGCAGCTCATTCCTCTCCAGTCGCAGCTGGTTCTCAATTTTCTGGAAAAAATGTTTTTACATGAGAGGGAGGCATAAATAAGTGGAGGCTTACTCCATCTGGCACATGAATAATACCTCACTCACCTTAACAAGACCTCACTCACTACAACAAGACCTCACTCACTACAACAAAACCTCACTCACCTCAACAAGACCTCACTGACCTCAACAAAACCTCACTCATCTCAACAAGACCTCACTGACCTTAACAAGACCTCACTCACCTCAATGAGGTCGACCAAGACTTCGCCCTTGACATCATTGAGCTTGGCACTGATGAGGAGACAGGCACCAGCTAGGGGTTTGCGCGAGGTTTTGTGGACGGCGCCGTTGAGACAGAGGCTGTCGAAGTAGCTGTGCGCCAACGCCACCGTCAGGAGGGACCACCCTTCAGGAGCATGCCCACCACAGCTGCTGCTAAACGACTGCTGGCAGATGTGCACCATCTCCCTCTTCAAGCTGTATACAAACATGACGTGTTTTTTGACAAGCATGACATGGGTGCAACACTACTTAGTTTTGTTCTCATGCAGGAAGGAAGACACACAACTAACACCCTGACGGCTAACAGACAACATCTACACAGAGCTTATACAGCATCGCTAGCTCACACAATAATATATATAAAACAGGGATATAGACAGTGAGATTCAGCCCCCTGCAATGCAGAGCCATGAGGCTTCATAAGGCGCTGCAGCACGAGAGTATCAGTGATACACCAGACAGCGCAGCAAGAACATTCCTGTTTACTTGCAGTCAGGATCCCTGTACTCACATAAGCTCACCACTGAGTTAAGCAACAAACTGCCACCCATATTCACTTAGTTTGTACGCAACCACCACCGGAACAAGCAACAAACTTATCTTCAGGACACAGGATGGACTCTGCACTCATCCAGCAACATTACTACATTCAAACTCACAACACTCGAGAACTCAAAAACTCAACGTCCCAGCACTCGAGTACTCAAATACTCAACGTCCCAACACTCGAGTACTCAAATACTCAACGTCCCAGCACTCGAGTACTCAAATACTCAACGTCCCAGCACTCGAGTACTCAAAAACTCAACGTCCTAGCACTCAAGTACTCAAATACTCAACGTCCCAGCACTTAACGCTCACACACTCGAATACTCAAGCGCTCAAGCATTAGAATACTCGAGTACTCAATGCTCAAGCACTCGAGTACCCAATTGATTCAACACTGTTCAGACAACATAATTGTTCTGTGTATCTGTTGCCCTTACTCTCTTTTGGTGGCTTATACGTCAAACAGCACACCAGCCACCACTCCCAGCTAATGAGACATTAACAAATCAGCTTATGAGGCCAGTTAATGAGCCATTAAAACAGACCTGCGCAGTTTGCTGAGGGTGATCTTGACGTGAGGAAACTTGCTCCTGAACTTGTCGTTAACTTCACGCTTCAAGTCGTCAGGCTTAGCGTAGTCGATGAGGGAAGTCTGAGGGCAGTGTAACTCAGCGTTATTTCCCTTACCTGTCACTTGTGTTACCTGTTGCTTGTGTTACCTGTTGCTTATGTTACCTGTTGCTTGTGTTACCTGTTGCTTGGGTTACCTGTCACTTGTGTTACCTGTTGCTTGGGTTACCTGTCGCTTGTGTTACTTGTTACTTATGTTACCTGTTACTTGTGTTACCTGTCACTTGTGTTACCTGTCACTTGTGTTACCTGTCACTTGTGTTACCTTTTACTTGTGTTACCTCCACTATCTATATATATACATAATCGACTATGTATCTCTATCTCTCTCTCTCTCTGTATTTGAGTCCATCAAATTACTTCCTATCTATTACTGAAGAAAAATTATTGAACTGAAATCAGAACGGGTATGCATGTATTACAAGCATTGTATTGTGGATACCAAAGGCGCCGGATCACTATAAAATACTCAATTTTTTCTGTTATTAGTTTTCTTCTCTTACACAACCATGTTATCGGCAGATAAGATACAGAATGAAAGTTATGTATATATTCATAAAAAATATACAGGTTTTAATACTACTACTACTGGTAAATCTGAAAAATGTATTTTATTTCACAGATCCTTATTTTTATCACTTTTAAACCATGGAATTCCACAGGTATTATCTTGGCCACGTTATCGGTAGATAAGAAGCAGAATGGAAGTTCTGTATGTACAGGGTGTCTCAAAAAATGTCCTCACCCTTTAACCGTTGCTAACATGCTGTCTTCTTTGTGTTGCAGGAGTGAGGTTCGAATCTTTGCGAACATGATTAAATGTGATTAAAGAATCATGTTCGCAAAGGTTCGAACCTCACACCTGCAACACAAAGAAGACAGCATGTTAGCAACGGTTAAAGGGTGAGTACATTTTTTTGAGACACCCTGTATTTATGAAAAATATTCATTTAAAACACGATAATTCGTCGTAAATCTTTAATATAGTCGTCTTTAGAATGATTTCAAATTAATCATATCTAAACCGTGGAATTCCCAAGGGAACTATCTAGTTCCCTTATAACCAGCACTATTACTTGCATTACCAGCATTACTAGTGACAGCACCAGGACTCCCCCAGTATAAAGGTCTTCCCAGGGCTAGGATACCCTCCCCCAGCACGAAGACTTCCCCAGTATAAGGTGTTCCCAAGCCTAGGATACCCTCCCCCAGCACT
>VCRD01005245.1:19412-30765 GCA_006783055.1 Trinorchestia longiramus
ACCCTCCCGCCAGCACTAGGACTCCCCCAGTATAAAGGTGTTCCCAGCACTAGGATACCCTCCCCCAGCACTAGGACCCGCCCTCACCAGGTAGGATGGGAAGCGCAGCAACTTCCTGTGTTTGCCAGCACGTAACTCGGGATCATCCAGCAGGTCCGGGGAGTAGTCATCTGTAGGGGGAAATGAGGGAGAGTTATGGGGTAATGAGGGAGTGAAAAAGAGTTATGGGGTAATGAGGGAGTGAAAAAGAGTTACGGGGTACTGTGAGGGAGTGGAGGGGAGTTATGGGGTAATGAGTGGGAGTGAATAGGAGTCAGGGGGAGTAACGAGGTAATGATGAGGAGTTACGGGGTACTGTGGGGGAGTGATGGAGTAATCAGGGGGAGTAAATAGGAGTTATGGGGTACTGAGTGGGGGTCAGGGAGAGTGAAGGGGTAATGATGGGGAGTAGGGGGAAATTACGGGAAGGTGACGTTTACGAACACGTGTCTATATTTCCAACTTGTAAATCTTTTACAAGTTGTTGTAGTCCAGGCATTACGTTCCCGTCTGGATTCAGCAGAAATCTGCTATTGAAACTTCCTACAAATTTGCATGCCTTCACTAAATATTATTTTGAGTGCAAGTTAATTTTCCTTACGAGTTTGTTGCTTCTTACAATTGCTTATTTTCTTGGCCGGACTTCGCTACTCTTAAAATACTTATTCTACTTGAATTTTCTAGAAGTGCTTGCCTCAGTGCCTGGATTTATTAGGAAGACTGCTCCTCTAAACTTTGGTTTCCTAAACTGTCTCAGAGAAAGCAGCTTCCCTTAAACGTTCTTCGTGAACCTTACCTTACCTTAAATCAGTCTGGCTCTCTGAACTAATTTCCCTTTACCTTTCTTCAAAAATTTCAACCAAAAGCCGCAGAAGTTATCGTACACTGGATGCCACTATAAATTCAGGTACGAGTTGTTAAATTTAGCCTTTTGAAAGAGTTATTTGTTTTTTATCGCAAATTAACCGGCTTGAACTTTTATATAACTTGTATTTTCTTTAGTATTCCAGACCGCGCCGAGGCCTTGCAGCATCGGTCGGGGTTTTCAGCCAGGTTCTTTGTCGCACCATAGCGGTCTGGCCGAATTTAGAGGACCACCTATGGCTAGTCGGTACCGGCAGCATCTTGCGGAGTGGCGTCCCTGTTCCTTTGGGGGTTTGCCTCAGAGTTTGTCAGCGCACTGTTCAACGTAGTACCTGATCCTCCGTGACTACGTTGCCGGGGTTCTGGAGATCTACCTCTCTCAATGATAGGTTCGGGTTAAGAGTTCCCTAGGTCTGAGGAATGTTGACGGAATTTCCGACTGTCCTGCATCATCTGAGCGGTGCCGGGGTGCTGCTGCTGCCGAGCCGCTAGTGTTGTTGCCGCTGCAACCATTGTCTTCGCCTGCTGTAGCACAGCGCAATTTATTCAGAACTTTTAATCTCTCAACCTATCAATCAATTATAAATACATTTTAACGTTGTTACCTCTTGAATAAAATTATACCTTGTACCTTCTGTTAATGTTAGTCGTTACACATTGTTCGTTTATTGTTAAAATCTTTCGAGTTCTAGAGAAAACCACATTATACAGTATGTACGTATTTAATCTGTTCTAAAACGATAACAGTTTCTTTACAGTGAAATTTTTGATTTACCTTTTCAGAGTTGTGTAGCCGATTATTTCCCACACTGAAACACCCTGTGAAAATTGTGTACATGACCAGCCTGTGGAGGAGATTATGAGCTGCTCTGAAGACGGAAGTCGTCGCTTGTTCCGGTAGTGAAGTTCTGCAATGACGACAGCTTGGCCGCGTTAGGCACGAGTGTAGCTGTTCACGCCGCGCTGTCTGCTGTGTAACTGTTCTTATCGTGCTGCTGCTGCGCCTTATGAAGCTATCTCCATCTTTACAGTGGTCTAGCGATGCCCTACACAGTCACGTAGAAGTGTAGAGCCAGTAATACACGCTCATGGTCAATATTCTTCAGTGTACCTCTCAGGTAATGGAAAGGTTACCTATCTATCTCATGACCTAACACATAACATTTAGTGAGGTAACATTTCATAATACAACACAAGATAATGAAACATCTGACAGCGCGACTGAAGAAGCAACAAGAGACAGAAGTTTAAGATGACAACTTACACCTCGGGAAGGCGTTGACTGGCTGAGACATGGACTTAGTATGATCATGAGTTAGGCTGGATATGGCTGACTGACTGAACGAGGTAACTGGCAGGGGCAACCGCTCAGCCACATGGCTGGCAGCCAGCTGAGATGACAAGGCTGGGTCGTGGCTGAAGCAGCGTGCCACCATCGAGTGCTGACTGCCGCTGCTGACCACGCGGTGAGTCAGCACTGCTGACGCTGACTGTGCGTGTTGCTGACCTTCCTCAGGGATCTAGTTTAGTGAGTGTTGCATCAATATTTTTAGCATTAGCAAACTTCATTTCTCGGAACAAATAGATTTAACCCTTTAGCGACGAAAAGGACCATACGGTCCTCTTTTACGGTCTTTGGGAGAATTGTTCTAATAATTCAACAGTGAGCAATATGAGGTTGCTACTAGGTTTGAACGCGGCGGCATGTTACAGCGTCGTTCTTTTGGCTGCCTGACTCTCAGCGTGCTTCATTGCATCAGTGTACAGACGGTCTTTGTGAGCTTAGACGTACAAACTAGAAAAAGAAATTCGTCGCTAAAGGATTAATTACAAACAATATGGACAAATTATTTTCAGAAGTAAACAAAAACGCGTTAAAAAGAACACCTTTGGGATAGTAATAATGAATGTCTTAGGTCCACTTTCTTTACTTGTAGCAATTAATAATAGGAAAGTAAGTAAAATGTGTCTTAGGTCAATGTATTTCCTAACAAATGCACAGTTGAGCAGCTAAAATTTCATAGAAACTCTAAAAATACACAAGCTTGCACAACAAAACACATTGTAGGCTGCAGCGGGCCTCAGAACTAAGAAACTTTATTGCATTCAGATGCACTACTCACCTGGTCAGGTGCAGGACCCACCTGGTCAGGTGCAGGACTCACCTGGTCAGGTGCAGGACTCACTTGGTCAGGTGCAGGACTCACCTGGTCAGGTGCAGGACTCACCTGGTCAGGTGCAGGACTCACCTGGTCAGGTGCAGGACTCACCTGGTCAGGTGGGTGCCTAGGGTTACTCAGGTAGTGTGACGATGAGACCAGGAGGTGTGAGTAAGACGCCTCCTGCAAACACGCAATAATTCTTAATTAAGTGTGAGCTGAATTGCTCAAATTATTTCAATTAATGTGAGACATTATGCTCAATTATGCGCTCTATTGTCATAATTAGGTCAAGTACTGTTTAGTTTACCCAGCAAAATAGGTTAGACATACCCACAGTAGGATAGCGTTAGAAGATCAAGCAAAATTGCGAGACGAATAAGAAAATGACGAGGCGTCGACTAGGCAGATGGCGCACACGATATGATTTGGCGTCGGTCATTGTTGTGATGAGTTTACCTCATTTAATTAATGGCTCACTTTGCTACAGAGAGATAAGAACGCATTACAAGCAATGAGCCCCTAAAGAAAACCCTCACCTGGGTCTTGAGTCCAGCCCCAGCAGGAGGGAGAGGCAGAGAGGCGCTGCCTCCGTCAGGAAGACTGTCGGAGGTGTCGGTGATGGTGGCGAGCTGGCGGCTGCCCGACACGTTACGCTTGCGCCCTACCCCCTCACCCTGGCGGGCACCCCCCCATCTGGGGGCATGGGGGCAGTATAGGGGGCATGGTGGGAATATAGGGGAGAAGAGGAGAAGTATAGGGGTCAGGGAGTCAGTATAGGGGTCAGGGAGTCAGTATAGGGGTCAGGGAGTCAGTATAGGAGTCAGGGAGTCAGGGAGTCAGTATAGGAGTCAGGGAGTCAGTATAGGGGTCAGGGAGTCAGTATAGGGGTCAGGGAGTCAGTATAGGGAACCAGGGGGGTAGTATAGGAGGCATGGGGGTAGTACAGAAAGTCCACTCAATTTTTTTTCGTTGCAAAAATGTTCTCAAAAAACGTGACTTTTTAACTTTGTTAATTTATTCCTTAAATCATCATATAAATTAATTTTCTAGCTGCTCCCTAAAAGTTTCACGGGACTTCATTTCGCAAGACCTAAAATTCTAAACTTGAATGAACGCTCACCCAAAACCTCTGTCCTGGACAAAAGAAAACACGTGTAGCGGCGCCCCTCGTCCAGTGGTGAGCAGAACTCGTCCGCCATTGGCCTGCCTGGCGATGCAAGCAGACAAAGATGATCGAGAGCACACGACGGATGGACCAATGGAGGAGCCAGAGGAGCTCCGGTGACCCTCAGATGTGTGGCAGACACGCACGAACTTGACGTCCTTAGTGACGGTGGTGGTTGTGGTGCTGCTACTCTCCGACACACTGCCTGACGGCTTGCGGGTCACCGGTCCAGAACCTGCCACACACATGGCTTTAGGATAGAATAGAATGAGGCAATAGGAACGAGCCTTGTGGCCAATTCTTGGGTCAGTACCCAAGTCCCATGCCGTAATTCTAGCCGCCGATAGTCGTACACAAACCGACCACGGCGGCAGCGGGCCTTAAACCCGCATCTTCCCGCATCGCAAGCGGGTTCGCTCACCAGTCGACCAAGCTGGTGGTTGTGAAGATGGACGGCTTTCTTATACAGTAGAACACAAACTCTTTCCGGTACAGTGCATGCACTGTCATAATGTTTTTAATTCTGAGCAACTGTAACGTGCGTAGTCGTTCAACGTGAGTACCTATACACATGAATAAGTGTAGGGCATGTCCAGCACGTACTACAATAATGAATATCAACTAGAACCGATACCACCACAACCATGACCACCAGGACACAACTGACCAGGAGGAACTAGGGCAGAGCCGAGGCTCTCACAACTGCTGAAGCCTTTCTCCCCAGCAGGAGGAGCAGAGGCAGTGGCTGGAGCTGCAACGAGTACCAGGTTTGAGCTCAGCTTCCGACGCCGAGTGCTGATTCTGCTCAGCCACAGACATGTGTTAGTTGAGGGAGACAAGAGTATGGATGAGTAGTGGTAGTGGCAGAGAAATGTTAAAACTCATTAGAATAAAAATTTTTAATTCAGCCTATGCATACATAGAGTTTATCAAAATCCCAATCATGAAATAAAATGTAAAGATACATACACAGAATGTCATAGAAAGAAGTAGATGTTCAGTGATTGATCAATCATGATATTTATTTTCCCCACAACCATACGCTTTCTATTCAACTGCTACTATCATAAATCAAAACTATCCTCTACCACTCACTTGTCTTTGTGTACACTTTCCCAGTCAACAGCTGATGAATCAACTCTTGCTCGTTGGCCACTCATCGGAACATTATTCTCTTTATCAACTCCTTTGCGCTTGATAGATTTTCCATCCGTCACATCATTTTCCATGACAGGTACAGAGTTTGAGATCGAATTGATGCTGTTACCCACAGAATTAATGAGAAGATTTGAACGAGTAGTGAGAGACTTAACACGAGTAACAACATTCAGGCTGGCACTTGCACACCTTTCCAGCGTGGTGAGCATGTGTGAACGCTTCCCCGTGATGGTGTGCCCGATGGAGGTGTGGGTGTCAAGAGGTCCGATATTCCAATTGATGTTCGGATTGTGGGACTTATTCACTCTAGTGTGATCGATGGAGGTGTGGGTGTCAAGAGGTCCGATGTTCCAGTTGATGTTTGGATTGTAGGACTTATTCACTCTAATACTCATGTTTTCACCAGCAAGATCCTTACCAGAAGATTGAAGTTTCTCAGAAGTCAACACTGACTTGACATGTACTTCTTTCACACCTGATATGCCAGCATCTGCGACAGTTTCCATAGAAATCTGCTGGAATTTCACCATTCCTTTCTCAACAAGAGGCCCAAAGTCCCTGTGGCTGAGGTCTTTTTTGGATTTCTCCACAGCAGCCAGGCTGGTAAACTGCCTGAGGTTGGTGTCTTGGTGTGAGCCATCAAGGGAGATGTTTGACAAGAACGACACTGCAGCAATACGGCGCCGTGATCGCTGTCGGTGGCTCAAGCTGCTCGTCACGACACCACCTGCTCCTCTTCTGTGCTCAAATGGCATCCCACCTGCCTGGTCAAGGAACAAAACAGTGGGAAGTACCTCAACAAGAGGTAACTAAAAATCAAGAATTGAAGTTCTATAACACCCTGCATCCCCCATGATACTGTCATGGTGCTTTCCTTGATAAAAAAAAATATATGGACTCCAAATAAGGAATGAGAATTCTCACTTTTAGAACCTTTTTTAATTGAATACATTGTTATGATGGTTCTATCTTTTTTGCTTCCTCAGTACACACCTCATGGAATTTGACCAGCTCCTCAGCACCTGCTACGAACAACAACTCTCCTTTCTTATGTTTTTGACCTGATGTTCACACTAACCTTGAATGAAATGTTTTCTTCACATCAAGAATTCATTTCAGTTAATCTGCACCATTTATATTATTTGAGACGTCTGTAAGAACTCTCAGTTCTGATGCATCACAGTGCAAGCAAGTCAAATCATCAGAAAAACAGTAAGATGAACTAAGGGGAAATTTTCAATAATTGATTTATAGAATGGAAACAAATTTTTGGTATATGACTGCAAACACAAAACTACTTAAAACTAAATAAAATATTACAAGTTCATGGCAAAGACTTTGTTGGATACTCATTCTTTTATTTATTATTTCTGGTACATTATACATGTAAAATTTAAAATATTAATGGCAGTAGACACAACAAAAGGATATCATTACAAAAATATTCTCGTTATTATCTGAAACACACAAAAGGAGATCAAATACCATCGTCAACTGTATGCATAGAAAGCAAAACAGAAAATGCAGATATTTCCTTCAAATAATTGTCATAAATAGAGTGAATTACAAAAATACTAATTGCAAGAAGCATTCTATTCAAAAAAGTTGTCAATAAATGTAAATTAACTAACATATGGAAATTTCTTGCAGCAATTTTTGCAGAGGAAATTCAACTGTTGCCATAGAGTGTTCTTCCCTACTGGTCTCTCTGTTATTAGTCAAATAATTTATTCAAAAACTCACTGGTAATGGAGTGCAGTATTCCGTAGAAATTCCTCGTCACTCAAGTTTAGGATAGAAATTCAAACAAACAAACACTGAAAGTTATCAATACTTTTTCATAAAATCTGGAAAAGATGCCATGAGAGTCTGGAAAGCCATGGATATTAATTTGTGTAGTAAAATGAAATTAACAATTAATTAGTACTTCACAATAAAAAATTCCATGCACTGCTACTTGCCACAATGATGTCATGTTGTGGATAGTAAAGATAGAGCTTAGTTCTGGGTATCCTGTAATAGACAAATCAATCCTTATCGTCTGTGCATGAATAATTTAAAGAAGAAAACATGAAATTTTCTGCTTCAGTTCATAGGAATATGGTAGAGTCGGTTTCCTGAAAGAGTGATCACGGCTGTGCTGAATTAAACAGTGAGAAGCAATCCAGTGGAGAAAACAAGGTGGATTAAACAAATTTTCAAATAAAATCTGAGTGAAAGTCTATGGGAGAAAATTTACTGGAGCATACAAGAAAGCTAAAGATTCACCAAATTGTTTCTGTTAGAATTGGGAGACTTATGGATGATTGGTTATTGAGAAATCATAGAAGTGGAGGACTGGAGTGGGACTGCAAAAAGTGGAAGGAGATTAAGAGACTAACAAAAGAGTATAACCATCACCAGCTTGGTCGACTGGTGAGCGAATCTGCTTGCGAGCGGAAAGACCCGGGTTCGAATCCCGCTGCCGACATGGTTGACGCTGCTAGAAATAAGGCATGGGACTTGGGTAAACAACCGAATAATTATCGAAGTAATTATCCGACCCAAGAATGGGCCCAAAGGTTCGTTCCTATAGCCTCATTCTATTCTATTCTATTGTTTAAACAAATGTAAGCATAGCATGGATGGGAAGACCACCTCAACTAGTTGTGCCTGTAAGAATGTACCGAAGATTCAAATGTTTTATGATGGAAGTTTTAGCAGCCAACTTCCATTTGCCATCAGGTGTAAGGCAATAAGTATGAACAGACACCCATGAAAATAGAATGAGGGGAATAAAAGGTTATGTACGCAGTGTAACAGAGGAGTAGAGGAAACAATTATACATCTAGTTGAAGAATGTAGTCAATATGAGCATGAGCAAGAAAGCTTTATGGGTGTGGTTTGTGAGCAGTATGGAGAGAACCAGTAGAATATCAGGTGTGGGAAAGAGGACTCAGGTATGAGTTATCTTGCACAGCAGAATAATGAATGCAGCATGATTCCTGTGGATGTAATGAATGTCCTAGGGCGTGCATGGCATAAGAGACTTTAGCTTTGAACAATCATTCCCCTGAATTAAAGTATGACTACCTGCCAAGCATGAGCAGCTGTTTATGACACGCTGGCTTTCCTAATCATGCCTTCACTTGGCTGGTTCTTTTGTCAGGAATGATCCAGGGTGGCCCTTGAAGAATTTATTAGACAATCCTGGCTCACAGGTAAAAAACTCTCAGATGCCACTCTGTTGCATGTGTGTGCCTTAGAGAAAATTAAAGCCCGTAACAAAGGCCTCAGCCAAAGCTGACCCTCAAGTCTAAGTCTGCACCTACAACAGTTTTCTCACCAAAAATGAGCTGAACTTGAGAGTGAGGGCAGTCAGGGTCTCTGTTATGGCCTTTAATTCCCTCTTAAATGTATAAATAAAGAAGGGTGGTTCACCAGAGTTTTTTGATTGTCCACCAAGTTTATCCAAAATAGTTCTTCTTCTTCTTCTTTGTCATCTTTATTTGAGGCTTTGAAAACTAGTCCATGTAGTCCCAGGTCAAAAGGTAGGTTCATTTTTTCTTTAGTTTATGATGGTTCCTTTGTTCCAACCTGCAAAAAAAGAGAAGTTCAAATATTTAGCAAAGGATAGCAAAGGTTCTGCTATTCCATGTTCTATAAATCTCTAAATCTAAACAATATTTCATTTCACAATTTTTTTCTCCTATTTGTATACTACTTTCTAGGTCTACTGTTAATTGCTAAGGCATGCTCGACCCAGTGCCACGCATGAGTTGTTATATCTTTACTGAAGGTTCAGCTTGGGTGGCACAGCCTGGAGCTTCTTAAGGCCATGAAGCAAAAATATCTTATTTGATCAAAAGGGTCTTTGCAAAACAACTCTTGAGGGCATATCTCTGAAGGAGGGAAATTGGGACTTGTCAGAGAATAAGGAAACATCCCCTCTTACAGGGGGCAACTTTTTACAGTAACCTTTATCAGAGCTGCCTAAGGGAGTGTTTCCAATCTCTGTTCTAAAACTCTCCTTTATTTTCAAAGAATTAGGTTTAGTACCAACAGAGGTTAGTCACATTAGTCTACTTGGTCTTTATTTTTGTTTCTATAAATCACAACCATTCAGAATTAGTTTTGGCATAACACATTTGTGAGCTAGTCTGTATCAGGTTTTGGTTTTGGATTTTTGTTTGCCTATTTATTTGATCCTATATATTTTTAATTTGTGAATTTTTTCCACATATCAGAAAAGAGCCTCCATGATCAATTTTTGTACATTTTCAGGGAAGGGATGACCTCCTAATATGTTTTTCAAGGAAGCAGAAACTTTTAGAGAGGTTAGAGTGTTAGTTCGGTGTGCACATTCATTCTACTCTACCACATGGGCAATTGGGATTATCTATCTGATTGAAACAGAACAATTGGGACCTAAAACCTGTATGCCTAACCCATAGTCTAGCCAAAGCAGTTTTTACATGACAGTTCCTATGGGAGGCCCAGGGCCAACTGCCAGAACTGTCTCATTTGCAACTGTTCCTCCTTCAAAGCCAGCATCAATCAGGGCCTCGGTTCATTCCTCACTGCTGGTGTCCTCCCTGACAGGCAAGTTTGCTCCCACTGAAGTGGTTTGGTTGGCTGGCAGGCAATACTTGACCTTCCATGCTCCAATCTCTGGAACACTCAGGAATGGTGAAACATCTTCACAATGCTTTTCATTGTGACAACCAAAATTTCTCTTTCTAGATTATTTTTTATTTTGGCTATTCCTTCCTTCCCACAGGCAAAATTGGCCAAAGGCTTAATAAGTGCCACATCATTGGCTAAGAATTTCTTATATTTAGAGCCATCCTCCATGCTGGGTTCCACCAATATAATGATGGGATTAGTTGGATTATTGCTCTGTGCTTTTCCTACCAGTGCACTGAGCTAGAGTAATGTAATCCCCTTGTTCAGGTGAAAGCCCCTCAAAACTATCGACCTCTAGATTCAGAATTCATTTGGATTAATTTCAATAGCTGGTATGGGGGACAATGCTGTTAGTCATCCAATAACTCCCCAATGTCCCCGATTTGTGGGCAGAGGCCATCCAATATCATGACTTGACTTGGAGACAGGGGTTGAGAAGGAGGGATACATTCAGAGGAATCTATGGAGGCCCAGGCATCTGAATCTCCCCCTGATGAGACAGAACTCGTTCATATCCTCTGCCTTTTTTACGCATGAAATGATAATAATACAATAAGAATGTAAATTGGAATGCGTTGATAAAAATAAAAAATTGAGATAAATATTTTGATGCCGAAAACTGGATATCGTTTTCAGCTGAGTCTCACCAAAGAGCAGGACGATACACCATCTAACCACCTCGTTCGCCGTTCCGTTAGGCAATCTTTTACCAACTCTGTAAACATTTCTCCTGCCATCGATTAAATTTGATCCGAAGTGACGGAAATTTAATTTCGATTCATAGACCACTTCTAAAAATAATCCCCAAAAACTATATTTTAGAGCCCAGTTGTTAGTAATTTTGTTTAATTTTGAACTCATTTACCAAAAAATGAGTTATATTAGAGGCAAGTTTTTTCAATGACAAAAATTAGGTGAAAAATATAGATGTTAGAACAGCATTGATTTATTTGAATAGGTGAGGGAAATTAGGAAGAGGAAGGAGAATAAAAAGGAGAATCATACGTTTTTGAATATTGAGAAGGTGTATGATAGAGTAGACCGTATGAGGTTACTAGACGTGCTAGGAAAATGTTGTCAGGACCAGTAGTCGCAACTCTACGGTATTTTAAAATACAAATTCGCTTACCTCTATTCGGCTTGTTCTTGAGTCAGCGTTGCTTCGCGTAACGGATGTACGTCCTCCAACCGTGCACAATGCGAATTCCACAATTCCCTGAACAAATGGAAGCATAGTATGAATGGGAAAACTACTTTAACCTGGTATGCCAGTAAGAATGTACCAAGGTTTGAAGTGTTT
>VCRD01005245.1:53337-66375 GCA_006783055.1 Trinorchestia longiramus
TGCAAGGAAAGATGGAATTATCTTGAGTACAGTACTCCTAACGCTATTGCGGACCATGCATTATTGGTGCGTTATATTTTTTGGGGTCTCGTGCTCAGTGTAATCTGTTGATTTACACTGATGATCTTTATTTTGTTTTTCTGCTGTTCGAGATTCATAGAAAGATCTGAACGTTGAAATGTTGGTTCTAATTGGATACTATGTGAACTTTTGCGTAGTGGGATGGAATACTTCAGTTGGAGGGGGCGTGTTGAGATCCAACTTCAGTATATATATTTATACATATATATGAGTTGCTGCAGTCACCCATTAAATTACTTCCGTCCCGTTTCTATGTTCATGTGTGAACTTCCTGCGAGGACTCACTGAGTTCCTCCTTCTTCTTCTTGTCGCCAAGCCTGATGGACGTGTAATATATAAGCTCCAAGTTTGGACTGTTTTTTGTTTCACCCCACATCTCATACTTGTAATCGTTGCCGTACTCCATAATCCACGATGGAACGAGGCCTAACTGGTCTAACAGCCAGTGTTAGGTTTCACCAAGATTATGTTTTGGTGGTGGTAATAACAAATTTATCAGGAGGTAAGGTTAAGGGAGTCGACTGGGTCAACTCTAGTTGGGGAATTCAACGACAACACGAGTACTCAGCTTTTGTTTATTTATAGATCTGCAGGGCAGCTGGTGGACAGAAGATATCCGTAGTCCACGAGTGAAAGAGATTGGGAACTAGAAGTAATGATCGAGAACATGATTAGAGATGTGATCAGCGTCAAGATTTAAAAAGCAACGATGAGACTCGAGAGGAGAGAGTGTAAAGTTTGGTTGTACTTGGGGAATTTTAAGCTACCAACTTTAACAAAACTTAATCTAACTGCCCGTGTGACCTTACTCAAGGAGAATAAAAGAACTCATCACAGGTACTCAGCTTGGTATTCAAGAAGTTGGCATGAGAAATAGCTTGGAATCTTCTTGGGATGATTTAGCCAGTCCAGAGCGTCCAGATGATGGTTAGGCCAGTCCAGCTTCAGAGAAGAATGGCCAGTCCAGAGCTATAGCGACTGTGGCTTGAAACTTGCGCGAGCAAAGCAAGTACAGTAGGTGAAGTATGAGGCGTATAAGTGTACAAGTGCAGTTAGTCTAGTAAGTGGCGTATACCAGTGATAGGTAGGTGAGTGAGTATAGGGCCAGCAAGGTGGGTGGTAGACGGTCCCCCAAATTCTGCACGTAATGGTGAAGTGATGAGTACACATACACGGATCATAACCACATCACAAGTCCCATTGACAATTCTCAAAATATGCCAGGATAAAGTGCAGAAGGCAGTACTGGTTCAGGATTACTAGCAAGCAACTCAACATTTAATCAGTTCTTGGTTTCACATTCTTACAGTGAGGTAGGAGTTTATTGAATTGATTTTATAAGTTATTGATAGACGCAGAAATAATTAAAATGTATCCTTGGCAGAAGTGTTGGGTTTGCTTGTGGCTTTTTAGAAACCAATTTTAGTAACATAAATCAGGAAATTTGACATAAAATAAAAATAATAAAATTGACATAAAATAAAAAATAAAAGGTCTGTAAAGGAGTATTTTTTAGGTCTGTAATAATACAGAATTTTACCACATATAAAGAAAATATAATAATTCTTAAGGTGACAAAATTAGGGATAAATGCTATAAGCTGTATATTTAAAAAGAATATGATTTTATGAAAATCTCCACCTGAGGAAATTGCAGGCTAGACTTATTACTGTCTTTAGGATTGACCTGTTCATATGAGGTCCTTTGAGAATAGTAATGAACAATATTGAATCACTTATTATAGCACAGTCACTGATTTATCACAGTTGTCCAATAATAACAATTCCCAACACTTGACTTTGCTCTAATAATTCACAGTGAAGAAACCAACACTTGAAAATCTAAACATCACCAAAGAACACAGATACACTGGCAAGTTAAACACAAAAATTAAGAAAGTCTAAAAATACTTACGACATAGTATGCTCACCAGGGATTTCTAACCTAACGTCACATGTTGATGATTGCGAATGGCGTTGCTGGGAGAGGTACGTCTAGATAACGAGCATGAGAATGTTGCCAGAAAAAGTCTCGATTGGAAATACTCGCTGGCTAACGCTCTTAATATAAATATTATTATTATAATGTGCACTAAACATGCATGTTTTAATTGGAAAGAGTTGGTAAAAATCACTCGAAATTTAATCTTATTTTTATCACTAAAAATGAAGGTTATTTTAATATTTGTAATTTTATAACCTTTAAAGGGGTAGCAGGTCATGCTACAAGAGAAAAGAGATGCTAAAGCATCGATGAGATGAGAGCAATGAGCACTGAGCGATGAGAACTGAGAACTGAGAACAGTGAAAGCTAAGATGAGGACTGAAATGAGTGCGAGGATGAAAGTTGAGATGAAAGCTGAGATCAGAACTGAAATGAGGGCGATGATGGAAGCTGAGATGAAAGCTGAGAGCAGGACCGCCAGGTGTCTGGAAGGGAAGGTTGAGCTTAATTTTCACATCTTCACAAACATAAATAAACACGAGCATTACCCGTAGCAAACCTTAGCAATGACAAGGTCAATCAGAATGAAATGCAGTAGTAAGGCAGTCCAATCTCAAAATATTCAAGAGAGCTGGGATATAACCTTATAGAGAGATAAGAGCAAGTCCCTTTTAAATAAACAAGGAATATATTCCTCATTAAAAGGTCTATTTTTAAAACTAGAAACTGAGCAAAAGTTGCTTCAGTGAACATGGAATTCTAGAAAAGATACTTGAGTTTTAATAACTCAGTTTCATCTATTAAACAAAGTCGATTTTTAATGTTAGATTTAGGATCAATTAAATCTAGAGATGAATGAAACAGGGTTATTTGGTTCATATAGTAACTAAAAATTATGAGCACAATTGTTGAACAGACAATAAGAAGTCTCGTGAAAAAGGTTGCTCCAGTATGCAAGGCCAAAATCTTTAACCACAAGGATAATTTCCATAATCCTGCAATATTGCTATGATACTGGCACAATATAGCAATCTAACATGAACAAAAGTTTCTGTATAAAATAATTAGAACATCCTAATTAGAGCGAGAATAAAATACATCCTAGACATTGTACAGAAATATAATGGACATCCTATGACATGGTAAAAATGAAGGAAATAAACTAATGATAACATGGCACATTATGGATATCTTTATTCAGCGGACATCATGTAGTAAACCATAATATTATGGTTAATCCCTGATATTTAAGATTTTGATAATTTGACCTGATATGAAAATATTTGCAATAAAAAACTACAATAGTATTGAGAGGGAATGATATATCAATAATACCTGGATGGGAATTGTTAAATAAGAATTCTATACCTCCAAGTGAGCAACACACAATGAATAAAAAATAAAATATATCTATTTTACAAGGGAATGAAATCAATATAGTTATAAGCTGAATACATGTTTATAAAAATCTCTACTTCTAAGTATAGAATGCAATGTAGAGGCAAGTTTGTGATTTAAGACAATTTTCAGTCTGTGGTCCAATCTAGTAATCCAATTTATGGTCTAGCTACACCATTTTCAGCTGATCCCACTTCTATTCAGGAAGTGTGCAGAGAAATGGAACAATAAAGAAAACAGGTTATAAAAGAAGTTCACTGTGTCAATTGAACAGTAAAAGGAAAGTATTTCAAGTAAATATTTGGAGTAATACAGAGAGAGCTTGTACAGAAAAATTAAGAAACATATGACTAATGATGAGCAATGGAAAATCTCAAAATTACAGGTGAATTTTTAAACAGAAAGTAAGGTAGATTTGAAGATTAGATAAGAAATACTCTCAGTACTAGTTAAGACCACAAGTTGTTCTATTAAATCTCAAAATACAAGTCCTAAAACTTGGTTATTTCAGAGATGTACCATAGGTCGTCTCCACATACGCACATTATACAAAAATTAACACAAATGATATGAACAATCCTACAGCTAATATTTCTAGAAAAATATAATGAGGTTAAGAAATATATCTAAGTCCTAAACACAATTAATTCTAGACTTACTGTAAAAAAGAAAAAAAAACACAACCTTCAAGGCACTGTACACTTACGGTGTTATCTCCTAAAAGCTACCAGCTACGCCCCTGAGTTGCGATTCAGAATTTCGATGTCTTCTCAGGGGTGAATTTTTTAAGCAAGAACCATAGCGACAGTTTTTTCGTACTAAGAATGGTTTTACAAAATACAGTGAATTTTTATAATTAAAAATTTACAAGAATCTCACTTAAGGTTACAAAAACATAATCACTAAAATACAGGAAATTTATTGTAAAAAGTACGATTTAATTTGTACGCGATTAATTAGTACGCATAACTTGAAAATGGAGCATGAGCAGCGATGTGATGCTACATTCCCTCTCAAAACTATTGTAGTTTTTTTATTGCAAACATTTTCATCTCAGGTCATATATATCAAAATCTTAAATATCAGGGATTAACCATAATATTATGGTTTCCTAGATGATATATCCGCTGAATAAAGATATCTGTAGCATGAACGGTATCACTCAATGTACCATTCATATCTTTGTAATAGCACGTTGAAATATAAGTTAGCATTTATCTCATTGAAACATAAGTTAGCATTTATCTCATTAAATATAAGTTAGCATTTATCTCATTAAATATAAGTTAACATTTATCTCATTAATCTCACTAGAGATTGTCGTAATAATTATTACAGAATTTAGCCTTATTTTTAGTCTCTTTAACAAGGTTAGTGACAACCCAGGGATATATTTTATTTATATTAAATAATTAGATCTGAGCGTTCCAAAAAAACAAAGGACTATTAGGCTGGCAACATTCGTGGATCCTACCCTTGTTTCCGGTCCGCATTACTATATATATACCTGATCCCACGCCTCCGACTTTGTTGCTATCTTGAATCCGTTTTGTGCCTTGTGGAGAATTTGGGGGACCGTCTACCACCCACTTACTCACCTAACTACTACACTATACTATACCCGCTGCACTCTTACATTTATACGCCACATACTGCACCTACTGTACTCGCTGTACTCGTGCAAGCTTCAAGCCACAGTCGCTATAGCTCTGGACTGGCCATTCATCCCTGAAGCTGGACTGGCCTAACCATCATCTGGACGCTCTGGACTGGCTCAATCATCCCAAGATATCCCAAGCTATTTCTCATGCCAACTTCCTTGAATACCAAGATGAGTTCCTGTCATGAGTTCTTTTATTCTCCTTGAGTAAGGTCACACGAGCAGATATATTAGGTTTTGTTAAAGTTGGTTGCTTAAAATTCCCCAAGCACAACCAAACTTTACAAATCTTATTTTTCTGAAGAAAATACCTCAGTTGTTGGTCTTCTACTTTCGCCGGGCGAGCTGCAGGTTTTGGAGACGGCAGACATGAGGCAGGCTCATTGAAGATACTGGAAGGGATTCCAGGTCGCATGGAACCACCACGTAATTTGATCAAAGGTGGGTCAACTTCTCAGTGTATCTCACAAATGAAAAACTTCTGGGGATTAACAACAAGATTTTCGCGAGGTGGAAGAACATCAAACTACTTCTGTCACTCAGACTGCTCTTTTGGCAGGCGAAACACGCAGCGCCTATTCTCCCTAATGGAATTACCCCGACAGTTCAGAACCCCACACTTGTTTGGCATTATTATACATATAATTAGCATAAACTGTGTAAACAAACAGTATCCACTTAGAAATGAAGTAATGTACCTCGAAACAAACAACAATATCCGATTTAAACCGAGAGACAGACTACGACAATGTTTGCACTGTGACGGTTGGTGACTGACTGAAATCGGTGAACCAGTATATGACTGTGCACGTCTTATTTACAATAGTCCTTGGTTTATCCTTAAGTTGTGTGACATAAACACATAATAAACACTAATATGTACCATGTTTCGTTACTAAGTTAATTTTGTTTATACATACATAGGAGCTAAGTTTTCTGTATTTGTTTGCTACTTTGCTATGCGAAAATGATACGTCACTTCTTTTAAATTCCTAATTGATTGGTTTTTCTTCATATGCGTGGGCAGTTTATTCCAAAGCAATGCACCTGAAATTGAAAGAGCCCTGTGTCCAGCATTGGACAAGCGGAAACTGATGTTAACATCGTGTCATCGGTTAGGTTTCACACCCATGTTAGTGGGTGGATAGAATTTAACAACGTTGGCAGAACTTTTAGGGCGATATAGAGGGGGACATTTAGGTATATCTCCCCAGACCAAATCACAGTAGTCGAAGCGTGATAACACTAAAATTTTGATGGCTAATAATCTAGTTTTTTCGTCACGCATGTTCTTCACGCGGTGAAGGAACATCAATGTACTGTTAATTTTGCTGCATGTTTTCTCCACGTGGGATGTGAAAGACATATTTTGATCAAACCAGACGCCCAAATTTTTTACTTTTCCTACTGGTTCAATAATGTCATTTCCTAACGTTAAAGTTATATTCGGGAGCTTTTTTATTGTTTTCATGGAACCAAATATGATGCACTGTGTTTTGCTTGCGTTAAGCTTGAGACCATTTTGGTCGTAGCATGATTTTACGTGTTTTAAAAGTATTTCAGCATTTGTTTTTGTATGAGATAGTTTGACCGGCGCGTTTGTCATTACAATTTGTATATCATCTGAGTACATAGAAATTCTCGTGTTTGAGGGCATGGATGGAAAATCATTGATGAAAATAGAGAACAGAAGTGGGCCGAGAATAGAACCTTGTGGAACGCCGAAATCGTTTTGTGTGGGTGAAAAAATTGTGTTTCCTAGTCGGACTGCGTGAGAGCGGTTTGCTAGATAGATCTGAAATCATTGTGTGACGATTCCTAAGTTAGAGATTTTCTGCAAAAGCCGTGTATGTTCAACACTGTCGAAAGCTTTGGAGAGATCAAACAAAAGCAAGTGAGTGATGTTCTTTTGTAAATTTCACTGTATATTTTCTTGGTGATGTTAAGCAGCGCACGTTGAGTGCTGGTATGTTTTCTATAAGCTTACTGGTTTGGATGAAGTAAGTTAGATTTGTCCAAATGTGTTGAGAGTTGGTTCGATATTACTTTTTCTAAATTTTTGGATAAGACAATTTTTGGTAGAAGGCTAATTGCCTGTAATTTGATGCAGTATTGATGTCACCTGCTTTATGCAGTGGTTTGATTATGGAATGTTTCCACTGATCCGGGAATTTGTTTGCCGCAATACAAGTATTGATTATCAAATGAAGCAATGTTGCTGTAACATTGAAACTGTCTTTCATGTATTGAAGGCTAATGTGGTTATGTCCAACTGCCTTTGTATTTTTCAACGAGTATAAGATTTTACGTATTTCCTGTAGACTAACTGGATTTGGTTTCCATGTGTTAGTTGTATTTAGTATTTGGGCAGGATTTAGGCCAACATCAACAGGTTTTATTTGGATACTTCGTCGAAGACTTTTGCTCCGACTTCAGAGAAGAAAGTATTGAAATTAGTGGCTGTTTCCAATGGATTTTCAAATTTCTTCTCTTTTTTAATGTCTTTGTACTGTGCTATTTCTTTGATGATTACCCAGGTTCGTTCTGAATTTTTCTTTGCTGTTTGTAGTTCATTTTTGAAGTGCTTTCGATTTGTTTCGCTAATTTTTTTGTCGGAGGGCCATTGCATGATGTTTATAACGCTCTCGTAGAGAGTTGTTCGATTTGTTATACCTAAATTCGTATAAGTAATTTTTTTCGCTCTGCACAATTGTTTTATTTCATCCGTTATCCAGGCGGTACGCGTTAGTTTAGCTCTCCTAGTGGTGTATGGGGCACATTCGTTTAAGGCTCCCAAGAAATTCTCATTGAAAATTGAGACTTGACTGTCAACATCATCGGTGAGTCCATACTTTGAAATTCATTCCTCCTGTCTAATAGTATTTCCTGGAATAGTTCTGGTGTGTATAGAGTCTTCATACGGTAGGTAATGAAGCAGGATTTTGGTTTCTCTTTTGCTACGTTAATTAAACATTCTAACGCGCGATGGTCGGATACTGAGGGTGATATTTTAGTGCTGATTATTACTTTAGGATTATTAGTAATTGCTAGATCCAAGAGAGTTTTGGAAGTTTGTGTTATGCGAGTTGGTTCGTGAACCAATTGTGATAGATTAATTTTGCTTAGTATTTTGGTTACCTTATTACTTTTATTATCCAGGTTTACGTTGAAATCGCCGAAAGCATAAAACAATTTTTTGGTTTCTGAAATTGTTCTAAGCGTTTTCTGAATAAACTCTAAAGATAATTGTAAAAATACAGATGAGTGTCTGTAGACGGTTCCAATAACACTGGTCAACATGATTTTTGTCTCACGAGTACCAATAGTTGTACTTAATGGAGATTTTTATCATGTTTTCAAATATGTATTCGGAATTTCTCCACCACCCACAATTTTTTTATACTTCGAATTCAATTTTCTGATAGAAACGTTTTTTCGTCCATCTATCCATTGTAAGTTGACAACTCTTAGAACATTATCAATGTGATGGGACTAAATAAACTTAGGCAGGGGCAGATTTAGACATGTATAGACATGTACAGTCATTGACAAAGATGAAGTGTTGTAGTACGCATTTATCAGAACGATGCCAGTTGTATTATACAATAGCTGTGAACGAGTGAACACGTCATCGTGAGTGCTTTGTGTGTCTGAATTATTGTGTATTACATTTTTCCTAATTAATGTGATTTAGGCATTGGTTACAAAATTCCTAGAGTTTGTTTAAATCATCCTAATAATTTTTGCTATATATGTGGCGAAGTCACACTCAAGTCCCAAAGGCGAAACCTTACTCCATTAGTGAAAAAGCGTAGCTTTATTTTGAATGTAAAGTGGGGGACCAAATAAGGACCTGAGCCCCACATATACATATGTGCCCACATACCAAAGCCTCCAGAATATGTAACATTAGATGAAGAGAGCTCAGATTCTGATGAAAGTGAGGAAGAAAAAGAAACCCACATTGGTGATAGAACGTTTGTACAAAGTTGTTCATCTGAGCCTCATTTATTGACTCAAGAAGATCTTAACGATCTCGTACGTGACTTAAAGTTTTCCAAAAACCAGTCTGAACTGCTTGGTTCCCGGTTAAAAGGATGGAATCTTCTTCAGAAGAATACAATGATATATACTTATCGTAATCGTCATTCACAATTTAAAAACTATTTTTCTGAAAAAAAATGGCTTAGTGTTTTGTAACGACATTCCTTCACTTATGGAGACATTTGGTATTGTACATTACCCCACAGAATGGCGTTTGTTCATTGATGCTTCCAAAATTAGTTTAAAAGCAGTGCTTCTGCATAATGGCAATAAACTCCCATCTGTTCCTGTAGCTCACTCCACTGGTATGAAAGAAACATATGAAAACTTTGAATTTATATTGGAAAAGCTTCAATATGCAGTGCATGAATGAAATGTTTGTGGAGATTTGAAAGTAATTGCACTTATTCTTAGTCTGCAGCTTGGTTACACAAAGTACTGTTATTTTTAGTCACTGGGATAGTAGGGACAGAAAAAGCCATTACATTATAAAAGAATGGCCTAAACGCGAATCATTCATTCCTGGACAGAAAAATGCGAAACATGACGCATTGTGTAATCCTAAAAATGTGTATCTACCTTCGTTACATATCAAACTAGGATTGTTAATGAAGAACTTCGTGAAAGGCACGGACAATACCACTCCTGGTTTCATGTACTTGAAACAAAAGTTTCCTAAAATTAGTGTAGCAAAAATTAAAGAAGGAATATTTGTGGGCCCACAAATACGATCACTAATGCATGATGAAAAGTTTGAGAAAGTATTGAATCCACTGGAGAAAGCAGCTTGGCATGCATTAAAAAAAGTTACTCACAGTTTTTTGGGAAATCGAAAGGCAGAAAATTACCGTGTTATTGTCAACGATCTTATAACATCTTATAAACAATTGGGCTGTAATATGTCTTTAAAAGTACACTTCCTGCACTCGCACCTAGATTTTTTACCTGAAAATCTTGGCGCAGTAAGCGATGAGCACGGCGAACGCTTTCATCAGGAGATTGCAGCTATTGAAAAAAAGTATCAAGGCAAATGGAATCCTAATATTCTGGCCGATTATTGTTGGACCATCAAGAGGGATGCTCCACAGGCAACATACAACAGAAAATGTTCATTTCCTACTTTCTAGGTGAGTCATAATGTTTAAATATTGTGTATTATAGTTAGGAATTCAGATAATATTAAAAACTGTTCGAAACTATAAATGCCTGTCTCTTGGAAGGCTTGTGTGATGGTGAAAAACCAATATTGTATTTGGATTCAGGGGAAAAAATACTCTCAGAATCACATATTTTTCTCTCTGAGACAGAAAAAATTTCATTTTTGTTCTTCAGTGTAATGAAAGATTTGTGCTCATTTACCTGCACGTTAAGCCATACCATTTCTATACCCTCACACATTTCTTTTTCCAAAATCTGTGTTATTGTGTAGACCTGTTTGATGTAAATGCAAGATCTGCTACCTATATTGTTTTTTTGCCATCGTTTCGGTAAAGTGAATAGGCGGGGATATTAAAATGTGAGCTTTGAATTCTGGGATCAAACCATGTCTCAGATACGCATAAAATATCAATGTCTTCAGTTATTATCATTACTTTGATGTCATCCAAGTTGTCATTGAGGCTTCGCGGGTTGATGTGTTTCATTTTGATACGATTCATATTAGGACATTTGCTTGAAGTGGTCCATTCGTTACATTGTGCGGAACATTTTGTACTAAAATGTGAGGGTTCAGTGAGGTGCTGTTTGGTGTTTGTGGTGCCAGCCAAAGGTGTTGTGTTTATCTTTGCATTATTGTCTAGTCATATGGACGCTGAACTTTTATTAATGGATGCATTTTTTTCCTTAACACGAGCACTATAGTGGTACTCTTTCAGATGGACCAATTGAGCTTTAGTACTCAGCTTTATTTTCTGCATGTAAATAACGGCCCCAAGGAAAGTGGCCAAATCTTCAGGGTTTCCATCCACGGTGGCGTAGGCCACACAAGTTGTCGCCACCAGGAGTTGGAGTTGCAGCAGCAGTATCTCAGTGATACAGGGAGTAGCGAGTAGGGGAGTCCCAGTAAACTTCCAGTCAGATGTAAGGCAGCGAGTAGGCACGGAGCGAAGCACGTAGTCAGTAGGCACGAAGAAAGGGCAGGGCTGTAAAATGCCTGCACAGATTCATAGGGGTGAGCAAACTCTATGAAGTTAGTAAAAACAGAAAACCTCGTCACCACCACTCATTTACAATTACTAAACCATATGAGGTCTGCCAATGTAGCACTCAGATTGCAGACTTCAGCCTGATGCCCAGTTATTCTGGTCCAGGGTGCATTCATTTCCACCAATGAGATGGGTCTTTTGTTTTTTGTGAGACAATTACTACTTACAGAATTTATTTGAGAGAACACTTAACCTCTGAATAAACCCAGTTAATTAATAGGTAGAGCTGGCAATGCTTATTATACAAGTGCAATACATTGTATTTCACATGACAATTCATTAATAGAATTAAAAAGAGGCAGAATACTGCTTTCAACAAATGCATCTCAAAATCATACACTGTTGTAGGTAGGTGGTTTAGTATTTTATAAACTTAAAGTCACAGGCATGATATAATTTATTTTCTGACATGGGACCAAATAAATGAAGAAAATAGCAAAGACAACCTACAAAAAATGTAAAGGTTAGTGCTAATAATTGACCTCATTCAAGATTCTAAATTAACGTGAGAGATGAGTTAGAGGTAATCACCATAGTCAGTAAAATTAAAAGCACTTTACTTCCTCAGTAAGAATCAGCCAGGGTGATGTAAAAATATTGAACTGTTCCAATATATGCAGCCACTAGAAACGGTGACGTTGGTAATATTTTAAGAGGCAGCTGTGCAAAATTCATGCACCAAAAAGACAAAAGTTAATATCTAGAGAATTCTTATGAGATGAGAATTCTAATCAAGAGTTTATAAATGAATATTAACCCATTACATCGCAAATGAACATTTCACTTTTTACATCCAAAATATGGAAGGAGTCACAAATACAAGGCAGTCGCAGAATAGTATGTGACTAAACACACAATGCCATATTTAAAGTTCCGGAAATCTTTAATATCATTTTTCTTGCAGGGGACATGACATATATTCAAAGATTCAAACAAGAGTTATTTTATAATTAATCTGGATGTCCTATAATTAATCTGGATGATAATCCTTCTGGATGTCGAGGAATTTAGCGCACGAGGACCCGTAAGTTCTCTCATCATAAGGAAAAATAACTCTAAAAATGTAAGTGAAAAATCTAAACATGCAAAAACATCCATAAAGGTTTTTAGAGCTGGCAAGATTTTAATTCATGATATATATTTTCACAGCAAATTCAAGGTAAAGTAAGTTATTTCTTCAGAAGTGGTATGAAAATGACTTCTCAAAACTCTCTACTGCCCAACTATGCAGTAGAGAGGGAGAGAAAGAGACTCTCTTGCTTAAGTGTTGAAATTCTATAAGAAAGCGGTCGTGACAGGAAAAAAATGCCACTTGCTTCTTAAGACAAAATTATGCCTGAAATTGACACAAACAGGTTCTATGTTAAGTTAACTCTAACCTTGTGAAACATGAAAAGAAATCCAAATAAAATATGAAATGGGCACAGCTTATAATATAGTTTTAAGGAACTTAGAGGTAAAAACTTACGTTGTTCTATAGATGTTATTTAAGACACACAGACCACGGATTTTGAGACGAATGAATAATGGCTCTGGAAATCGCTCTCTATATAGGCTAAGGAAGCGGAAGTTGGAACGAGATGTTGTCGATAGTGTTGAATGTTTAAATGTTCCACCTTGAGTGTGTTCGACTTTAGTGTGTTTAAGGTTATTGTGTAACGCTGTGAAGAATACTCTAGTAACAGAATGCGTTTAGAGTCGGCTAGT
>VCRD01005246.1:2786-17259 GCA_006783055.1 Trinorchestia longiramus
CCCTCTGACTCCTCCGAGGACTCTGTTCGTAAGAATCATCTTAGTTAGCAAAATGTACTGAATTTTCTTTTTTCCTTGGTTGCTGTTTTTAGGTTGGTGAGTTGGAGGATTTCTGAGGGCTTCGTGGCCTAAGAAGTGAAATTCTGAAACAATTTTAGTTCTTCAATGGTGATTAGGCAGAGTGATCCAGAGAATAGATCTTCTGCCGTATTGATATTCCTTCAGTCCTACTTTTACAATCCTTCTCACGAGTTAAACAATTTGTTTTCTCAAAGAAGATACAGGATAGAATATAGTTAAGGTTAATTTGTGCCGTGACCGTTGTGAAAAACCATAAGAGCACACATAGAAAATTGAAACAAGTGTTATCTTTTTAAAATGGGACTCTTTAGAAGTGAAAGTGATCTATGAAATTCACACAACTAATTTTGATATCAGGGAGTGAAGATCTAACCACATGGGTGACAAATATTTTTAATTTTTGTTCTTTACGAATACAAATTCTTCATCAAGGAATAGCCGTAAAATATTCATGTTGTTGAGTGAGGAATGGGTGAGACATCTAAATTGTTTTCAAATTACAATTTCTCGTTCCTGTATTTTTAAATCCTCCATGTACAATACGTGGACAGTGTGACAATTACAATGTTTATTTGTAATATACAAGTGACATGCAATACAAGGTAGATAGAAATGATAAGCAATAAGATAGAAAATGGCATAACGCATAGATAAACTCGGTTTATTTTATTAATGTCCTTGTTCTTACCATCCTTTTCCGGGTGGTCGGAGTTGTTCATTGCTATGTTGTAGGGTTGTCGATGCAAAATCAATTTTTCAAAATGTCACATGAGCAGCTGCGTTTAAGTCAGAAATATTGATTTTTTAAAATAATTTTCTCTAAATCTAAAAATTACATAGTTTGGATCTGAAAATTATTCCGTCTGAATCTAACATAGATTTTGTCTAAAAAGCGTCTCAATGAAGATTTGTTGAACTGTAAAAAATATAAAGATTAGAATTTGTTTATGCTTAGAATTTAATACAAGTACTCATTGGCTTCTAAATCTGAATTGGACTTTTCTATTCAGCATTGATTTAATGTACGCTGTAAAATGGTGAATTGGAGGAAAATATGTTAGAAAAGTTGATCGCAGATACGCATGAAGACATGCAAAACAAATAACTTGTGGTGGGTTCAGAAACACAAAACGGATTTGTGTTATTCGTACTTATGAACACAAATGTTATTCATGCTTACGAATACAAATATTATTCATGTTTGTGAACGCAAATATTATTCGTGCTCGTGTATACGAATGATATTCGTATTTGCAAATATAAATATTATTGAGGTTTTTGAACATAAATAGTATTCGTGTATGTCGTTTGTTATGGTCACAATAAATGCTGTACTGATTCAACGATTTTCCATTTTTGAACTCGACAAGTGCCTGTAGATGGTTCTATTAGTTGGAAAAGTTTGAACGATTTTAGAATATTCTATTACTAACTCCTCAAAATTCTTGCATGGAGGCTTTTTGAATCACAATGACAAAGATGCATTCTAGCGTATCCTTTTTGTACTAAAAGATTCTAATTATCAGAGATACACAAGCTTGTCTAGCGTGTATTTGACACATACACGCTCATGGAGCACCTCGGTATGTTGGTTCTACCTTGTGTGCTTTATTCGTACGAGTCTCGGACTACGCACTGTATGTATGTTGAAATCGTCACACGGATCAACATGTTGTAAAGCATGAAGATCTGCACTTCGTAGAAGCAAGACATGGTGTGGTTGGAGCCGAGTAAAATACAATGAAAGGTCAAAAGAAATTCTTATTTCCACCTTTCAAAACATCATGTTTCGACCTTTAGAAGTCAGTATTTCGAAACCTGTTTATGAACTATTAAATGCACATAAACAAAAATAAAAGAACGAAAAAAATAAACTTTATTGAAGTCAGGTATGCATGAAACATAAGATGTTTTTTCAATTTCTAATGTTGGCATCTTAAGACCAGTGATCTTGCTTCCGGCAACTGTTCCCGTCCATCTTGTGACGTGAGGCAGAGGCTCGTACGAATGCGTTGCAATACTCTGAATAATGACTAGAAAAACATTCTGTAAGTGTTATTTTAATGATAAAATTAATATCGTTGTCAAAGTGCTGAAGATGCAGTGTATGAATTTTCTTATATTGCTTCAACAGAATAGGTATGAAACAGCAATTCTTATTTATATATTAATACGCTTACGACTATCGTACCTGTGCGTCACACCCTTCATTGCGGTATCTATTATACGGTTGGGGTCGGGTCACGTTACATTACGTTACTTTGGGTTGGGAATTTTATGAATGTTTTGGTTTTAGAATTTTTTTCCATTTTTTAATTTTTTTAAATATTTTATATCTTTTATATTTTTTAAATTACTTTTTAATGTTTTTAATTTTGTAAATTTTCAAATAGTTTAATTTTTCGAATTTTTCGAATTTTTTGAGTGTTTTTGAATATTTTAGTTGGTTTTATTTTGTGATTTTATTTTAATTTTTTAAATTGCTTAAAATTTTTCCTTATTTTTAGTTTTTGAATTTTTTTAATTTTCAGAATTTTTTAAATTTTTGATATTTTGTCAACTATGGCACAGCTTGCATGACATGAGCCTCACACAGAACTTGAGAGCAAATGCAAAAGAACATGAGTTTTCAAGATGGTTTCTACAAATGGGCGATGGATCAATCCAGAGTACTCTTGATGGAATGGCTCCAGATGTTATAGACATTCCTGAAACATGCACATGTAATGGCTCTTTGATATCAGAGGTGTTTGACAACTGTACGGCTCAAGAGATGAAAGCAAGAGTAATCTTATCACTAAAGAATTCTGAATGCTTAGCAGTCAATGAGGAAGTTTTGAGAATGCTACCAACAGAAAATAAAACTTACTAGAGCACTGATTCCGTATCTTGCGATAATGATGAAGTGCAAAATTATCCAATGGAGTTCATTAATTCTCTCATTCCGTCTGGCATGCCGCCTCATAGGCTGAATTTGAAAGTTGGAGCAATAATCATGCTACTGAGAAACCTGTCCATAACTCAGGGACTGTGTAACGGCACTGGACTGGAGGTCATTCAGCTTCACGAGCACAGCATCGAGGCATCAATAATCAGTGGCTCTCACGCTCATAACAGAGTACTTATCCCAAGGTTAAAACTGAACCCTAGCGATGTTAATATTCCTTTCGTTCTGCATCGCACTCAATTCTCAGTTCGCCTCTCCTACTCAATGACAATAAATAAAGCTCAAGATCAAACATTCGATAGAGTTGGCATATATTTACTAAAGCCATGCTTCACTCACGGCCAGCTCTATGTAGCATTTTCAAGAGCAAAAACAATGAACAATGTGAGAGTTAAAGTCCTACATCTTAATGATTCTACGTATGGCCACAGAAGAGGAATCACATTTACAAGAAATATCGTATACAGAGACGTAATTCATTAATGTGTATGAGTTTGGGTACCCTGAAGCCATACCTGTGTTTGTTTGTGTTGGTTGGCAGAAGTCTTCTCCCTTGCATTCTACAGCAGAAATTTAATTCTCATGTATGATAAATTGACTATAAGTATGCTGCATAAGTGACAAATTAAGTTCGCTATTTTATTTTTACTCTTTAGAAAGGTTGTGTTAAGTTAAATGGGTCTTTCATTATATATAGAATATATACATACACACATGTCCTGTGTTACATTATAATAGTTTCATTTAATTTTCTAGGATGGCATCAAAGTTGTTGAATCATATAATCAATGATTGTTAATTTATTCACTACCTGTAAAATCATGCTACTGAACTAACCGCGAATTATTCGCAAGTCCTGCTAGTTCATTAGAATTATTGGAAAATTTCACTAAATGATAATACAAAGCTTGTTGCTTGCTTGCTTGCTGGCTTGCTTGGTCCGTCTCTCTGTCACGCTCATAAGGATTTAGATAGGAGGAAATTCGGTAGGGTATACATGTATTGTAAGCACTGTATTGTGGATATCAAAAGCACATCCTTCAAAATGGAAACTCCTTCGCAAAGCCCGCGTTCACTGGCAAATTAAGGGAAAAAATTCAGTAAAAAAACACGTGGATTTTTACGTGTGGGTCTACTAGTCATCAACACTATGTAATAAAACGCCAGATGCCTCCTTAAATAAATAAATTTATGTATTTTTTCGTGCGTAATTTCTCCTATGTTATTATAATGGGAATCTCCCTTAACTACTGGTAGGTAAATCTGTAGACTTTCAGGTATATAGATTCTTAACCGATGGAGTTAAATCCGTAGACTTTTCGATCAGGTCTGAGAATCTGTTGCTTTAAGTTCTTCCTTTAAATGCATGATATAAAAAGCCGTTATTTTTAACGGGCATACACACTAGTATGTTCATAAAACGCTAGACTAACTTTGAACATTGACTTAGATGGAAAATTTGAAAACTTTCAGTATGTATTTCTGATACTGAACACAACTGTAAAAAATAGTGAAATGAAATGTTGAGTTATTCCAATCAAAAACCGAGAAAATTGAGGCAATAAGAGGAGTCTAATGATTGCATTTGACTTCATCACCGCTTTTGATTGTCCCCATCTCCCTCCCCCCTTCCCCCCATTGACTGTATCCATCACTGCTTTGGATTGCAAGAGAAGCCATGCCATCAGAGTAGGAAAATGTTTTTTAACATCTCGATTTCTGAGAAATAGAACCAGGTATCTTCAAGGTACCGAGTTCTGGGAAAGAAATCGGCACTCAAAGCTAACCCTCACGACCACGGCGCGGAATGCAGAGATCTTTCTGGCACGGTGAATCTTTGGCTTTATAGTCAAGGTTCATACGATACGATTAAAATCTACATGTTTTTATCTCGTCCTGAGAGCATTTAACTAATTCGCTTTCAGAAAACACTCTGATGCTGCGCCTCATGCATCCATTTTCCAAGTTAGTAAAAATTTTTTGTGAGAGCGGTGAGCAGCATCAAACAAAGAATATTTGCATGTGTACACGATGTTCCTCTGTAGAGTCTGTGTGTTGTGTTTGTGATTAAAACTAGCAAATGGAGAGATACTATTAAATCCACAAATCCAATGTCATACATAGATAAAAGATAAATGAAATTCATCAAAAAATCTGCTATCTGCCACATCTTCATCAATGAAAATCAGTAATTCAGCATCATTTAGGGGCATTCAGCATCATTCAGAGATATTCAGCATCATCCAGTGATATTTAGCGTCATTCAGTGACACTCAAACCCATCAAACGATGCTTATCGTCATTCAGAGACACGTAGTATCTTAAAGAGACATTCAGCATCATTAAGAAAGATTCAGTATCATTCATAGACAGTTAGCATCATTTAAAGCTATTCAGTGATATTTAGATATTCAGCAAAATTCTACAACATTCAGACTGATTCGAAGACATTCACAAAGATTTAAAGCATACCAAGACATTTGATGAAATGTACGAACATTCATAATTATTTAAAATGTTTGACAATGTTCAGAATTATTTAAAAACATTGAGGGACTTTCAGATTCGTTCAAAGATATTCAAAAATATTCAGTGATATTATAAAACTTACAAAAATTTTCAAAGACATTCTAAGGTGTCTACAGATATTGGCAAACATTTGAAGGTATTCAGAACCAGAAATTTTCAAATACAGTCAGAGATATTCAAAGTTAGAGAGATACAGAGACACGCATAGACGTTTAGAATGGAAGAGAGAGAGAAAGAGTTAAAGCTGCAGTCCAGCTCTTTATAAGTTGCATTTGTCATCACTAAGTTGGACTAGTCGTCAGACCGGTCCGATGAACTGCAGAAGACTCAGAGGCTTGTTTTTCTACAACGCTGTAGTTGTGTTCGTTAACTGCAATTCCGACTCTTGTTCACCAGTTTTAATCCACTTTATGGCTGCACGTCAGGTATCCAAAAACTTAACACTTTTTCCCAATCGCTTCATAAGTCACAAGGAAAATCCATGAGCTTTTTGGAGTACCTTATACAATAGATTCTTGCTGTAGTGAAGCAAATTGTAACCTGCCTGACACTCCATGAACTTATTTCTGCATGCTATGTCATTGGTATTTAATTACCGTCTTGAATGGAGCATCCCTACCTTAATCTCTTGCGTCACCCCAATCATCTTCACGTCTCTAACTTAGCTCTAACGTTTGTTCCAAGACCCAATGATAATAACAATTCGTTGCGTGCATGTAAATTAGTGATAAGAAATTTATTCTACTCAATGCTGCAACTTTCCGTGCATAACCACATTGTTCATGCTACCTTAAACTTGAAATTTCCGGTTTTTTTCGTCTATTTTGTTCTCTTCACTGATGTCGCTACAGAAATTTTGCCTCTATTCAGAAATAAATTGGTTGATTCATTTTCAAATGAAGTTGTAAACAATGCATCACTTTGTATAGGAATTAATTTGGCCCCTCTGTCCATGAAGGAAAATGGCATGGTATGATTTTCCATGAGGGCTGTTCCTTATTAGGTCATGTAGGTATTATAGCTGTTCATGAAAGTGAAGAAGAACGCAAGTCAGCCAATTTTTTACGCCAAAAAATTAGCTGCAGCAAAACGCCTGCGAAGCCACACACTTTTTGTATTTTGGAATGCAGCTTCAATAAAATCTTCTTTACTGATGTAAATTTTTGACAAGAACTTAAATTTTCTACTTAAGATCATACTTTCGCATACGGCTGAACGAATAATTTAAGTTTTCATTAAGATTTAACAGATAAACAAATTTATTTTTCTTTCTGTACAGAATTTTTTTAAGTTCGAACTTCAATTAGTCGGCTCAAGGTACACGTGAAAAAATGTTTCTCTTAACATATTTTTTTCACTAAGATAAGACCCCTTAATTCTTGTGGTGTGAAATTAATAAAAAGTGAAAGTGGATAAACGAAGTTTCTACAATTAACAATAAACTCATAAACATACTACAGACACATTGCTGCTTACATTTCAATTTTCTAAAAATACCTGTCCTTTAGGTCTGTATAGCATTTGTTGTAGCTGGCAATTATCTCAGTATTTTGAATAGAAGAAGCATATTCAGCCTTCGTAAAGTCTGTAAGTCTCATACAATGACTATAACATACGTTGCATGTTAGAGATGTGGACGTAAATTTCAGAAGTACAGTTTTACTAAAGTCATCACAGGTAAACTTCCCGAGACAAGACAGAAATTCTGTACGAAGCATAACCTCCTTAGGTTTTCTTTATCACATATGCGATTCAACTGAAGTGGCAAGATCTTTCTCGAATTATTTCCCTGAGTTTCAAAGTTGAAACTAAAATTACCAGTTGAAGGTTACTCAGTGACTTGCACTGAGAAACATGCCAAGCATGATCAGGTTGCCAAAGAAACCTTGAGTTCTAGCATTGCGTTTCAAGAGATCATTCTATGCATCATAATAAATCTTCTACTTTGAGCCCTAAAAAAATTCTAACTTGTAGCGTAATGGATCGTGAAAGAATTTACACTGAATGCGATGTGTGTCAATATTAAGTTGAACCAAATATCTGTATTTAGACTCCATTTTTTGCTTGGTTTTGTATAGTTCGATGAAAGTTTGGTGATAACACCTAAATTGCGTTAAGCTAATTACTACACGCCTGAGAGTGAGCGTGGAATTAGCTATTTATTGGTCTATTATTTGAAGCGTAGCGTGTTGAATTCACAGTTAGGGCCAGACAGTTGTTCAGCTATAATCGTGCTTTATTTAGCAAGCAAGTTAAATGTCATCAATGAAAGCATTTATGTGTTGATTGGTTAACAGTACAATGGATATCTGAGCGCGGCCTATGAAGCGGAAATGCTGTGAATAGTGTTTGGACCACGAGCTCGTTGCTCACATCCCTAGCTGACAGCAATAAAAAAAAATCAATTGAAAACTCATTGTTGTCAAGAGAACTCTAGAATGAAACAAATATAACGGCTACCCCGACGACGAAACTGATCTATCGTTACTTCAAATGTGAACACTCTGAATAGAGAAGATACAGTACATATCTAATGTACAACAGAAAAATCAAGCGGATCGATGAATGATTTTGCTCAATCCACCGCGTTTCTGCATATTATAGTTAAGTCACATCGCAAACGGAAAACATTTGATATTGATCTTTTTTTGTAGCAAACAGAAATTATATGAGAATAATTACATTCGATGAAATACTCTACTTCCTAAAATATTCATTGTATTTTTGATAGCATAAGAAGAATAAAAATTAAATACGTTTGCCTACCTACGAAATTATTATTAATATAACTTGCCAATAAGTGAAACTAATAAATTAAGATAATTCAAATTTTTATATTAAATGATAATATAATTTGAGAGCATTTATTAAGTTCCTTTAAAACCCCGGATAAATTTCCATGAGCATCACTACTGTTTAAAAGTTTAATTAATTAGACACTATTTCTTCATTACCTTTTGAGGAATATATTTTGCACTCAAACATTTCAGTAGGGAATTGAACGTGATAACTGAAAAAATAGGTAAACTCTAGCAACATTTTGTTACGCTCCGAAAAGAAAAAAACATCACACAGTTCGAAGTTTATCTTAGGCACGCATAGTGCATCGTACCACAGAAATAAAACCATAAAAAACAAAAGAATACTTATAATAAAGAATAATAAAAGAATAAAAATAAAGAATAATAAAAGAATAAAAATAAATAATAATCACAATAAAGTTATCATGCAAAGTTTGTTTGTCAACATTTCCCATCAACGTGCAATTCACTACAATGCATACATTCAGTATTGCTATACAAATTTTCTGTGATAGTCCTGTGGAAACACTGGTCAAGCATACGATGAATTGAAAGTGCTGAACTCAACAACTACTTGATACTTTCACATCGTGTGCATTGGTTCGCTGTCGCGTATTGTGTGAAAGAAGAGAGGTGGCTAGCCCCGCCAAACGTATAACATACAACACAAGCTTTCACAATTTTCACATAGCTTCTTGATACCTAACTACTTTCTCAAAATCTGTAACGTACATTTTTAAAAAGTTCCGTACTAAAAATGTTATAACGTACAGCAAACTTAGATCCGAGCTAGTATTTCATAACAGTTCAACTGAAACAAAAGTGCGTTGTTGTTTCTAGTGAGAAAACATGGTTTTGAAAAGTCTTTCACGCTTTTTATATAGAAAAATACTGGCGTAGAATCTCTATTAGAAGGATGAAGTGATCAGTCAGATCTTGTTCAGACATACAGGTATCAGAAATGAACCATTCACTAAAACTTTTCTTCCCTATTTGCCAGCCGAATTTCAAACTCTCTGCGAATTACCCATGAAAATACAAATCTATACAAAATGAATCATGATTAGAAATCCAAAATCATGAATAATCCAAAATTAAAAACAGTCTCTACATTGTTTAGCGGGCATCTGTTCTCCAATATGCTTCCGAGGTCCACTTCGGTCTCGCCAGCGGACGACACACACACACACGCACAGTAACCTCCACTCAAGAGCTGCCAATCTTGCACAGAAGAGAGCCAGACTGCGAACCTACCTCCTCTGCAAGCACACTGCAGCAGCTACAGGCTGCGACTCAAGTCGAGTTTCCTGTGATCTACATTAGCGTAATGGCACAGTAGTGCAATGCAGACATTTGAATGGACGAATTCGCTACAGCGCACTTGAAACAACGAGTTTCAATGAGCTTTTGGACGAATTTAATAGTTTGGAGCTTTTAGCAGGCCATCGTAAAAGAATACATGAACATACATTTGATTTATGCTTATAAATAAACCGGGGTCAGAGCATTTTTCGATCACGAAGTAATCAAATCATGTCTAACAAATTTTAGATTTCGTTTTGCCTATAGCTTACAAGCATCAATATTAAATGCATTAGATCTTTGAAAAGACGCTTAACCGTTAGAAGTGGACCAAATGAACACGTTTGCTAGATGACTCTTCTATTATTCTTTTATCATTCACTATATCTTAAAAATGTTCACAAAAATGTTATTGAGCCTTGCGTGCTTCGGCACCGTAAGAGATAGATATTTTATGGATTCTAAGTTTGCTATCTTGTATTGTCTGAAGAACAGTTTGAGTATGAAAATGCAGGGGATTAAACATCGAAGGAATTATGTTTTCAGGGGGACATAATTGAATTGATGAGATCGGTTAAACATTTTCACCTTACAACGCTTGATCGAGACTGAGAACGACCGAGCGACAAACCTTTCGTCTTTCCAATCTAATACATCTTCCCACTGACAACTCAACATGTATATGGCCCCCAGAATAATATTTATGTTCAATAATAATCACACGAGATGACAAAGCCCATGACCCATTTTTGAGCTCCTTTGAACCGGCAACGCTCGATGACGGGTTCATATAGTCAGGGAAGAGTCAGTGCCAGTGATGATGGGCTTTGGAGTTGCCAGTCACTGTATCCCTGTGTGGATGTGCTGACATAAAGTAAGGGAAGAGTCAGTGCCTATGATGATGGGCTAATGGAGTTGCCAGTCACTGCATCCCTGGGGGAATGTGCTGACAATACCTGCACAGAACGGTGCGCTGCGGGTGTGCTGTGACGAAACAAATGAATAAAGAAACTTCTTTTTTAATCATGTAAGCAGTTCGTATACGTTATTTTAAAATTGTTAATTCTAATATCTTGAGACTATTGATAATGCTTCCAGTGACTGTACTCGTCACGAGAATGTGTGGAGGTTAAAATAGAATAGAATAGGGCGACAGGAATGGCCGAGAGCCTATTCTTTGGTTACTACCCAAATCACATCATGTCGAACATCAATCACGTACAGGCACCTAAATTACGAACAGGCACCTCAATTACACACAGGCACCTTAATTCTACACAAGTCCTTCTGTCATGCTCGAGAACTTCAATCATGCTCAGACACCTAAACTACACACAGGTACTTCAAGCACGCACATACACCTCAATCACGCATAGGTTCCCCTCGTACAACCGTCAAAACGCAGTTGGGCTTCGTGTTGACCGACTGAGAGAGCCAATTCAACAGCATCCGACATATCAGGTTGCACGGCATGCACGTAACATGTCTTACATGTTGCACGTTCTGCACCTTACGTGATGTCACTTGCACGTGACATCATGTCCGGAATGTCACACATGTTATACCTGATATGTCTGGCATGTTGCACGTGCAGCACGGAGACCTGTAAAAAGCTGTAATTTTCGTCGAGTGCTTGATAGTGAGGCTCGCCAAGTCAGCTTCTTAGAGGCGAATTTCAAGGCCGCATTTATTTGTGAGGCCTACAAGGTGACAAATTTATGAGCAGTGAACTAAGACGACTTCAATGCAGCCAGGGAAGTTATCTTGCCTATGCAGTGTGAAGTAAAGGGGCCTGCTGATATAATTAAGGTAAATAACCTATTGAAATGAATAATCCAGTATACCAATAAAAGATAAGCTAGCCTGCTAAATATGGTATAGTAGCCTGCTAAATATGGCACACTAGCATGCTAATACAAAGTAAACAAGCTTGCTATATATGGTGCACTAGCATGCAAATATAAGGTAAAATAACCTGCTAAATATGGTATACTAGTCTGCTAATATAAGGTAAACTAGCTTACTAATGGCAGGCATGGGCCTGAAAATTTGAAGAAGGCAAGCTGGGCAACAAATATCAGGTAAACAAGCGTACGATTGTGATGCAGGCTAGCCAGTAAATATTAGTATTCATTTGCGAAAGTCTGTTGCCATCGATTTAAGTATTGACAACTATAGAATGAATAAAATTATGGCAACAAGAACGAGTCGTTTGTTCCATTACTGAGCCACTTCCCATGTCCTATGCCATCTAAAGTCAAGGCAACAATCAAGTGCGGGCACCTTAACTACGCACACACATTTCAGTCCTGTACACGCACCTCAATCATTATCAGGCCCTAGGTGTAGAAAAGAATGGGAGGAAGAGAGGCAACTGTTATGCTGTCAATCGTGCGACTCGCAATACACAATTATCACATGATCACGAGACTCGTCACATGTTTGTTGGCTCATGAATCATCACACGATGAATGCGACCAGTGAGCCATTTTCGTATCCATTGAGAGTAGTTGCCTTGTATACCATGAGGTGTACCTTTAGCCATACATGTGTATCTTTATACATGTACATTGCCACGTGTGTCTGTCCAGTACGGTGATTCATCAGGTATTTTCACTGATAAAGACATTTAATGAGTGAGCTATCAACTACAGTAATTTGGGCATCTATTTGATCTCATAACTAGCTAACTCACGCTCCAAAACTCTTTGTTTTATGAGAATTACAGAGCATTAATTAATAAGTTCATTCTATACTGCATGATTGCGTTTATACACCATGCGTAATTCTGTTTTTTCCCTATTTGATTCATTTTTGTGTTATATGATAGGTCCGATTATGATCGTCAATTATGTTTCCACTAGTTGCACGGCGATCACAAGTTGTGTTGTGGCACACATCGGTTGTGATTGTGTCGCTTGTCTTTGAATACGTTGTGCCATGGTGCAAAACAACAAAAAATGTTTCTGTCCGTCACGTCAGTTCCCAACTGTGTTGTGATACATCAAAAAACTCCAATTGCTACTTACAGCCACCAATTTCATTCCTTCGATGAAAATGCACCATTATAAAGTCTCCCCTTGAACTCTGCATCCGGCGACAGTCAGTATTTCTGAGAACAAAGCTTCAAAATTTATGCTGAGCTAATGCTACTGAACATGAGTTTATTCATGTTCGTTCATGCTTTTTATTGAGGGATAAAGCACGTGTATTAAGAGCCAGATGTACATAGAAAATTGTAATTTCACCTTCTGGATGCTTTCATTGCAAACATGGTGGAGACAACGAATCTTTTATTTAAAAATTAAAGAAATAAAAATTTTAACGAATCAGTTTTTATGGATACCAGTAAAGTTAATTAAGTGATTTATATCACTAAGTAAGATTTCATATGAGGATGACTGCAAAAACACAGCAGGTCATCTTGAAAAACTAATCAGGATTTCGAAAAACTAATGGAGTAATAATATTAAAAATTGAATGTGATTTCCCATGTCATTATATTAGCTGAATGCCTTCAAATAATGATCTTTCCTCCAGTAGTACACATGACTGCTGTACATGTCTAACATTCATATGTACTGCATGGACATGGGGAAATAAATGCATGTTCAACATTGTCGATGGCGTACATGGATGTCATAGATAAAAAATGATATAACATTGCCATAAATACTTAACATGAATGTGTAAGTTTATACTTTTTGCGATTTTATTTTTCCGTCCATACGTGCGTTTGTGCGTATACACATACTCGTATTCTATTTCGCACTCGAATTGTCGTACAGAAATATTCTTCCAGCAAACAATTCGGTGAAATGGCCAATATCTAGCATTTGTAATGATGAAAATAAATTGTCTAAAAAATTTATTGCATAACACAACAGAGTAAAGTGATGCTGTGGAGTAGTATAGTAAAGTAACGCAGTAAAGTAACACAGTGAAGTAACGCGGCGGAGTAACACAGTTGTCGTTCCCCAGCTGCTGCCAGCTCGAAGGTAGCCCAGCATCTCGTAAGAAGCACGCCACCGTAACTGGGTCCTCCCAAAGTTGTGTTATGGTGTGTATCTTGCGTTACGTGTATCTTGTGTTATGGTGTGTATCTTGCGTTATGATGTGTATCTTGTGTTATGGTGTGTATCTTGTATCATGGTGTGCAAATTGTGTTATGGTGTGTATCCTTGCGTTATGATGTGTATCATGTGTTATGGTGTGTATCTTGTATCATGGTGTGCATATTGTGTTATGGTGTGTATCTTGTGTTATGGTGTGTATCTTGTATCATGGTGTGCATATTGTGTTATGGTGTGTATCTTGTGTTTTGGGGTGTATCTTGTATTATGATGTGTATCTTGTGTTGCCGCCTCTGCACGGCCAGATCCCGGCAGTGCAGCAACACGTGCTCGGTGTCATATAGGGAAACTTGACAGAGGAGACTTATGTTTGGGGTTGCAGGTTCCAGTCTGTGTTTGTATGAATGTAGGAATAGGTGGTGCCCGCATCTAAGCCTGGATAGGCAGACTGTATCTGTTCTGTCTAGTGTTTTTTAGTAACACAGTGAAGTAACACAGTGAAGTAACACAGTGAAATAACACAGTAAAGTAACTACGTAAAGTGAAGTAATATATCTCTTGTACCCAACATGGCGTCCAATAATAACTGTTATCCAACAAGTCGTGCCTGTGCAGTAATTGCTGGGATACAGTCTGCAGACACCAATGCTAGACTCTGTGTAGTTGTTTCTTTTATACTTGTCTGGCTCAGTATAATTTTTCATATATAACGTAAACGCTTGGCTGAATATTGCTTAAAT
>VCRD01005247.1:6554-20575 GCA_006783055.1 Trinorchestia longiramus
TGATGGTGAGCTCCATGCGACGATCCCGGGATGTGTCCATGGGCGGGGAGTTGAGGGCTTACCGATAAGTGCGAGCTCACGGCGTGAAACGAGAAACAGCTCGTATTCATGGCTGGGTTTCGAACCCGCGGTCTGTCTGCCCGAAGCAGAGATCTGATACCTAACACAGGCCGCAGACCACTCGACCACGGTGGCTGCGAATGTGTATCCATTCGTTCAGTCTAAATTCAGCCGTGATAGCATATGGATACTAAAGTACCATTTACCATTCGTTCAGTCTAAATTCAGCCGTTATAGCATGTGGATACTAAAGTAGCCCTTGGTATGTGCTCTGTCTCAGCACTACTGCATCTCAGCACTCTCCTGCATACTTTTCTTAACTCCGGCTGGAATTTCTGGCCTGCCACTCTCACTGGCTTTCTACTTTCTAGAACTTAACACGGTCATTTGTTGCTTTATTCAGTCGTAAACGCAATGACCACAACTCAAAACTGGAACTTAGCTGTTTTTCTATATATATCTTAAAAAATAGATGCATTTCCTGTTTGATTTGTTATTTCATTAAATTCCAATGCAGGACACAATCGCAGAGGCTTAATTAAGTAGACCTTTCTCTACTGTGACTATCCCTTTGAACCGAGGAATAGGGGCAGTAGGACCTCAGAATGTTTTGCTAGCGTACTAGGTTCGTCTAAAATAATTTTTCAATACACATTTTTGGTTATTTCATGGAAAAATAAATCAGTCAGGTGAGGGCAATACTGAGAGAGCTAGTTTGTCATAACAGATGCTCATGCTAGGCAAGTGGTCACAATCTAATTCTGGAGATTGAGTTCTGCTTGCGACGCTGGATACCCAAAGTCGCTAAACACCTTCATCAAACTCAGCAATGATCGAGTGGTTAGCAGTTTGTGCTTGTGATGCTCAAGTCCCGAGTACCAGTCTTCCACGTAGCATTTGAATTACTCCTGCTTGCTACTCAAGAGATCAGGAAGACTATTTTGACTTCATCAACTCATCTGGCCTACGAGCCTTTGCTTCAAGTCGCAATGTAGATGAACGGGCAAGTAGCTGGAAACACCTATTAAGTTTTGGTACTGATAGAGGATTTTAACAGTCGAATTTCCATTTTCCTATCTTATCTGCCCGTGTAACCTGACTTGAGAAAAATTAAAAATACATTGATAGTGACTGTTGATAGGTTTTTTGTTCCCATACAAGAGTAAATGCAAGGTCTTCAGACCTTGATGAGGTAAATAGGCCAGTCCAGAGCTTCAAGGGGAAAATAAGGCCAGTCCAGAGCTTCAGGAGATAAATAGGGCCAATTTAGAGATTCAGGAGATTTATAGTATACAGCAAGTACAGTTTGCAGCTTACATACAGCTCACAGCGACAGCGAGTAGCGTGCAGCAACTAGTAGAATACAGCGAGTAGAGTAGAGCGAGTAGTACTCGTAGAATCACGCGAGTAGAGTGCGTACAGCTCACAGCGAGTAGAGGCAGCCGGGTCCCTCCAGGTCAATGAATTCTACATAACACGTCACATGTTTATGTTTGGAAATGAAGCTCCGTACCTGAAGGAGAGCTTTATTTATAGGTCAAACCATGAAGTGCGTGAGATATTGCTATAGCAGTGCGCTCTAGTTGAGAATAGACAATGGCTATTGCTAATCAATATAAAAATATGTATATATAATACACGTATTTTTATTATAAAGAGTTAGTAAGGTTTGTAACATGACCTGCTACCTCTTTAAAGGTTATAAAATAACAAGTATTAAAATATTCCTCATTTTTAGTAATAAAAACAAGACTAAACTTTGAGTGATTTTTACCAACTCTTTCCAATTAAAACATGCATATTTAGTTCACGTTATTGTAATAATATCTATATTAAGAGCGTTAGCCAGAGAGTATTTCCAATCAAAACTTTTTCTGGCAACATTTTCACGCTCGTTATCTAGACGTAGCTCTCCCAGCAACGCCATTTCGTGACCATCATCATGTGACGTTAGGTTAGAATTCCCTGAATTTGGGGGACCGTCTACCACCCACACACCTACCTATAACAAGCCACTTACTTACTTACCTACCTATCACTGGTATACGCCACTTACTAGACTTACTGCACTTGTACACTTATACGCCACATACTGCACCTACTGTACTCGCTGTGCTCGTGCAAGTTTCAAGCCACAGTCGCTATAGCTCTGGACTGGCCATTCATCCCTGAAGCTGGACTGGCCTAACCATCATCTGGACGCTCTGGACTGGCTCAATCATCCCAAGATATCCCAAGCTATTTCTCGTGCCAACTTCCTTGAATACAAAGCTGAGTTCCTGTCATGAGTTCTTTCATTCTCCTTGAGTAAGGTCACACGGGCAGATAGATTAGGTTTTGTTAAAGTTGGTTGCTTAAAATTCCCCAAGCACAACCAAACTTTACAGGTTTATACTAGTTTTAGTCTCAGTTTTAGTGGTAAAAATGAAGATCCATTTTAGTACTCCTAAATTCATGGTATTTGGAGTTCTAGATCATACTGCACACCATTACTACTCCTAAGTTGTTAGGGTTAAGAATTAGAAACCTGATTCCATGTATTCTAAGTTTATGATACATGATGATTATGATACTATATTGTGTGAAATTTTAGAATAAAATTAAGTTGGTTTATTTCAGACGACTGATCATACACAGAGACCGCTTTGTCATGTATGTATGTATATGAGGAATTAGCAAACTAAATTTCAGTAATATAAACATATAAATTTAAAATCAATCTTCGTTCACAGTAGCTAAAGCAATGGAGTATCAATAGTAATTTGAAAAAGCCAAAATATAATTGAGGCGTGAAGAGCATTACTTCCTCGTTTCAATACAAAAGCAATCCGCTACTCCGACTATGTTGATGTGTTTTGAAATTTCCCGCGAGAAGATATCGTTGCACTCAGTGTCGCCGTTGTGGAATTATTTTAGGCGACCCTGGGTCACAGGAGAAAAAATCTGGGATGCCACCCTGTTTTAGGTGTGTATATTAGAGGGAATTAAAGGCCTTAGCCAACGCTGGCCCTCAAGTCTAATTAAGTTTTTAGAGCCCTAAACAAATACGACGTGGATGAAGGAAAGGAAGAAAAAAACAAACATACACGACATAGAAGTTCCTTTGGCAGGTCGTGCAGTTTGAAAACAAAGGTCAAAAATCAACCTACCTTCTTAACTGGAGCTCCATGGGCAAGTTTACGAAGCCCAAAATAAATACTACAGCATAGAAGAGTTGTAGTATTTATGTTTTGGCTTTTGGTTTATATATTTGCTAAAACTCCATAATATCAAACTGTTGTATGTGTGTTTTAAATGAAGTTAAAGGCTGTAACCAAGGCTCCAACTACAGTTGGCCCAAAATTTATAGTTGTAGTTATTTGTACGAGTCGCTGCGATGGGTTGCGATAATCGGCTCTAACTATTGCCCAAAGCTTTAATTTGGTAATACCTTTTAATAAAATCAGTTTATCTTTATGAATTAAATTTTTATTTACTACTAAAAGAATACAGAATGAATTTAAACTAGTCTTGGTGTATTGTTGAAGCTAAAAATAGTGTGTCTATAGGCCTTAAGATCCCTGCTATCTGAGAACTGTTTGGTTTTAGTTTACTAGTTAAAACCTTACATGAAAATCATAGTTACAATTTTGATTTGAACAAACTCAAGGTTTTATTTTTTATGTAGTTTGTGGTTTAAAATATTGATTATTGTAACTTTTCTATAATTTTAATATAATATTTACTGCAAAGTATTCCTATATTAATATAGTACTTAAGTTATTTCATTCAGAACAAAACTATAGTTCAAGAAATTATGATATGATTTCTGGTTAAAAATTTTCTTATAAAATTAAAAATTCATTAAGATCAAAAAATGCCCCTATTTCAAGTCACCCACTCTAGAACAGGATATATAGATAGATATCATCTATACTTGTCTTGCAATGTTACTTTTAAGAATTGAAAACCTAATGCTGGTACTGTGGATCTCTATTGTGCTGTGTGAATACAAGCAAAATAAAATTCTATCGAAACTTCTGTGTGATGGATCAAAACAAAATTATTTATTTTATTTATTTATCAGCATTAATATATAATTATTTTTGCTATGTCAAATTTAGTTTTTATCTACATGAAAGTAGGGCACACAAAGCTAATGATTGATATTAAAGTTATCAAGGGGTTCTTCTTCAATATATCAACTTTGAATTTCATGTCACTTATATATATCATTTCAAACTTGATACATAAGTTGAGTTAATTATAAATGAATAACCAAATAATTGAATAACTTGGCAAATGTATCAATTTAAATAAATATGTTCAAGTTGAAGTATTGCTGATTAGATTTTTGTGTTGTAAAGGAAGGTAGTGTGATCTAGTAAAGCAGGGGCTCCCAATGAATGGGTTGTGACCTCCTGGGGCCAGTGAAACCTGGGCAATGTTACATGGCCTGCTAGAGGTGATTTGAGATCATATTTATTTCAACTCAACTGCGATAAATTTTTGGCTAGATGTTTCTCTCCCTTTGCTGTACAGAGAATATAGTATAAATCATCCTGCTGATGGTTGAAGGTGAGTATCAAATGTTTGGATAGGAGTCATGAGTGGTTAACAAAAATTGAAAATTGTATTTAAAACATTTTCTATGATGGCATTTGATACCAATTTAATAGTGTAATACTGCTATGTATAAATGAAGCTGTCTTGAGAATGTTTAATATATGTATACATGAGATACATCAAAATTACTTATTGATACAGTTCCTTAAAATAACAGTTTTCTAAACTAAGGAAAAACCTTAGGGTATTTCTGTAGAGAAAGAAGATTAAAGCTAAATTCTAATTCAAACTATTGCAAGGGAAGAGTTTTTGAAGTTCAAAATAATTACAGGAAATCTTTACATTTATTTTCAATTCTTAGGCATTCATGCTTGCATATTCTCATATTTATTAATTGATATATGTAAGTGCTTAGGTAGAGATTGTATAATTTCTTCAGTGCTTTTTATTCTTGTTTTATTTAATCTACAGCCATTTATGCTTGCAGATATGTTAACATATAAAATAATATAAATAAGCTGCATGAAAACATGGAATCCTGCACATCGTCTAGTGATGCCACAGCACCATCAGATATATCAACTCACCCAAGCAGTGATAAAGCAGGTAAAAAAAATTTTCTCTGTATTATTGAAATGATGCTTTCAAGTGTTCATTTATTGGTACTTCTCCAAATTAAATAAATAGCATATTGAATGAATTAAAGGATATTATCTTTTTTAAGTAGCAATTTCAAAGCAGCATGCACAAAAAAAAATAAATATAGTTTTCAGGTCTTGCATCGTATAGTTTAAATAATTATATTTACTGAACATCGTGATGTTAGAGAGACTATCACTCAATGACAGTCTCTTATTTTTAGCTATGTGTTATATACATCAAGTTCTGAGGTAGATATGGATTTCTTGAACTCTTCATATCATATTATATTATTTTGCTGTTTTATATGCATGCAGATTCTGCTGACACCTCTTGGTGTTTGTATGTGTAGTGCCATTGAATGCATTAGGGGCTGTGGCAAAATGGGAGTGTCGCTTACTTGTTTTAGCTAGCTTCCATGTTTTCAAGCGAAAAATAAATACAATATACTGTGTTCCCTTACTTATCGCGGGTGTTACTTTCTGGCACAATCTGCAATAAGTAAAAATCTGTGATGTAAGGACGCTATGTTTATTTGAATATCACAAACAAAATTACAGTATAAAATCATTTTATAACTACGCATACGCGATGGTCCGATGCTAGCGTGAAATGGAAGAGCGGTCAAGGGAAGCTCCGTTCGAATGGAAGAAAAGATGCTACGGTTACTGAGCTAATCAGCGAATAGGATACAGAGCAGCTTTCTCTAATTGGTCGCTTTCCATCAGTTGTGTGTTATTTATAATCTCACATCGACGAGTAGCGTCTCAAGCGGCCGCTGCGCAAATCCTACTTTTCGTTTTTGGCGTATTCAACCGCTGAGTAAGCATGCAATTTACGGTGAATCTGAATTTTTTATGATTTATAATGTTCTTTTAATTTTAGAATTAATATTTTTAATGTATTTTTATACATGTTGATTTTTTTAATGCAAAATTCATTAAAAATATACATTAATGTATAGCACGTATTACATATGGGCAGAACGAGTACTACAAAAACCCTCGAAACAGCGAAAATATCGGCATAAATATTTTACTTCAATGCTTTTTGAAAACCCGCGAAGTAGTGAGGGAACACTGTACTCTATACTCAGATTAGTACCTTGGGAATAAGGATACTGTATGTATTTCTTGGTGGTTGAAGTATTTTAGAAATACTTGAAGCAGTTTTGATTTGGAAACACTTTCGATTGTTTGTGGCTTCATAAATTTTTATTTTCCACAGTTCCCATTGCTGGGGAAGTACAGGAGCCTCAAAATGACGCTATGCAGGTAAGAGCTTATTTTATGTAGTGCAGTTTTGTCTGATATTAATAGTGAAGCTGTACTCTTTTTGCTATATTTCATGGTGTTTTTGAAGAATTTGGGGAATTTTTGGGGGGTTCGAGGTTAATATTGGTGTTGATTTGCACCTACATCTACCATGTAAATATTAATTTTTTTTGTTCTTTTTGTATGCATCTGTTTATTTGAAATATTTTACCGATATAAATTCTTATGTTTAAAGTTGTTTATGTACAGCCCTATCAATAATACTTCAATCCATGATACCCTGCAAATAAAATGATCTATAAATATTTGATCCCATACCAATGATGCAAAACTCTGCTATTAATATAATCTACCAATAATATGATTCTCCACCTGTTATATTAACCATTATCAATAAGATGATCTCATATCAGTACTATGATTCCATATAAATAATATGATCTTTACATAGTATAGTGTAATGCAGTTTACTAATAGTAAGCAATCTGTAATTGCCTTTTGGATCTGAACGGCTGTGCAGGTTTTACTTGCTGCTGTGAAGCGACGTCGGCGATCTTCAGTCTTCGTTCCCCCTGTTGCTGAAACTAGTGAGGGCAGCACGCTTGATGCAGCAAGTGCCATTACAACAAAAAGAAGAAAAAGCATCAATGCTGTTCGTAGAAGTTCCATCACCCGACGGTCTCTTTGCTCTGCTCCTCCTCCTGTGCTTTCTATTTCCGGTATGTTTTTGCAGAGTATCTTCGATTTTATGGAAGGTTTGTGGGTATTTCTGAGATCTAATATGTAGTTTATTGGTAAGGATGATCACTAAATTTCTAAGAAATGTGTGCTGTTTTGGGGCTAATGTGCATTTTAATTATGCTAAGACTGGAATGCTACACTAAAATGAGTACATCTGTACTGTCCTTTCTAGACATTAAAAACTTGATGCAAAATTAACACCAGAATAAATATCAGTCTTTACTTTGAGAATGCTTTGAAGACTGACTCCTACTTTAGTTTTTTAAAACACATTCAGAAACATATGAAGCAACATGTGCATTCCAAATTAACACACATACGAGGTGTATTCAAGTTATAACATCGTGGATGTTTTTTCTTCAGGGTAGAAATAAGTGGTTTGTTTTAAAATATGGATGCACTTGTGGATGCATGACAGATGGCAACACTGTACGGTACACAGAACTCTAGCTTCACACAAGGAAAGAGTGTATACATTTAATGGCTCAATGTCGATGGATAATAAAGAAACAAAGTTGTGCAATAACTGCTGAAGCCGTTGGGCTATTTTTGAAGTAAAGGATCTGCCTGTACGAGGACAGGTTTTAAATAACAGCATAAGCTTGGAAGAAATGAGATTCCCTCTCTCTACTTTTGGAGCACTGATACTAGTTACTAGAAATGGAACAAAGTTGGATTTGTTTGTCCCATTTCTCTGACTCCAAGGAACGTTTGAAAACCACGCATTTCCATAAAAAATCTACAGATTACGGTTGCTTGGGGTTGGCGTTCTAGTTATGTCTAAACCAAAACTGCAAGCAGGAAGTGACCATTAGAATTCGGGGAAAACATAATACTACTGCTGAGCATTGCTGCCTGTCAGTGTGCTAACAACGCAGTTGAGCTTCTAAAAATCTACCAAAATGTTCACATAATTGCATAAATATTCATTGAATACATCTGTTTAACTTTATATACACCATTTATTCCAATTGATGTCACTAAATTTTGTGGCGGTACGCGTTTTTGCTTCGGGTGAATATAATGACATGTCTAATTTATTTATTAGTAATTGGTTTAACGCAAATAAAAAAGTAAAAGTTTATCTGCCTACTTTCAATTGCATGATGATTGATTGTTGATGAGTTCTTTTCTCTCTCATCATTTACGTAATCCTGGTTCAATACATGGGTCTTCTGCATGCTGTCCTACTACCATATTTCAATTAATACTTGTAATTAACACGATTAATTAAATGCAACAACATACACACGTAACCGCACTAGAGGGACTCTAATCCTCTGAATTCAAGATATGTTAAAAGATATTCCCAGTACTTCTTTTCAATGGCAAGATGAGGGTAATGATACACACAAAAGATTTAATACATGCTATTGTAAATTCGCGAGATGGGAAATGTGAGTCTTCTACCATATTTTGGCATATAACCCACAACATGATATCCTATTGAACAGTGCATTATTAATGGATAAATTGCACACTAAATAATTGAATAATTAAATGTGCATACGGAACAAATTAATTAAATGGTGTTCAAATCAATTTACAAAATTTACCTTGTCGCTAACCTCGATCACATGGAAATACTGATATTAAACTTGCTCTTATACAGTAGATTCGCTGTTGATGATGGCTACAATGTTTAATACTTACGATAAAACACCCTAAAGATGCTGCTAATTTTCCCTCTTATCACGGTGCCCCCTTTATTTCCCCCATGCCCTAGACCTAAATGTTGCTCTCCGTCCCAACAGTCTACATCGTCGACGAGATCTAGTTTCCAAGTCCCCCATTAAATACTTTTACACCTATTCCACTCATACCCCCGAACTTATACCTATCCCCTCATGTCGATCTGGCTGCACAAGCCTACATTGCTGTTGAGATCTAATTCCCCAGTCTAAGTCCCCGCTGTGGAATCGTTCTCGCTCCTAGCACTGTCGCTCGCACTTATTGCCTTGCTGTAATGACTCAATCTCGGCTCTCTCCCCCGTTCGTTTTCTGAATCTTGCTTATATAATCCGGTGGTGTTTTCTAGAACCACGCCTCCTCACTTTGGCCCCTCCTTTTACTTTGGTCTTGCCTGTTTCCGTTTCCGTTTGCGGTTGTGCTGCGTTGACTTTTATTGCGGCCCAACTGCTCGTATTCCACACATACCTATTCACCTTCCCACATCCTGTATAATGTATCCCCTACATCCTTACATGTTAACACATCATTCAACATCACTATGCCTTAACACTACTATCACCACATCACTACTATCACCACAATTTTATTGTTGCAGTTCATAATCAAGAAGTCAATTTTCATTTTTTTTGTGTCAAAGAGTTGAAAGTGGTACTGTGTAGCAGCTGTTTGGGCTGCTTGAAGTTAGTGAGATCTTGCTAAGTGTCATGTGGATTATTTTTTATACCTAAATCACTTATTTACTGCTTTTAGTTAATCAGAATAGCAATGCTATTTCAACTGTATTTTAATCCTAAAAGATGCGATGACTGATTGTTTTCATTTATCATAAGTTATGTATTAAATTGAAAATAAGTTTGCATTTATTAAATCATGCTTCTATATTTTTCTATTGATTATATATTTGATGGTATGTTACACAATCATGATGGAGCTGTTCTTTCAAATGTTTTTGAGTAAACGTCCTTCATTTTTCTTGTGTATCTTTCACTGCTAATTTTTAAGTAATTCTAAATTTTTGAATTTTATTTCATTCTAATGCCTTGTCAAACACTGGATCCAAAATTGTATTTGGGCCCTACATCTCCTGGTTCACTGAGGCCAATAATTCCTTAAATTGAGTCAGATCAAGTGCGCGCGGTGATGACCAGCAACAAGACGACTCTGCCGCAGCTGCTTGACATCTGCATCCGGGAATCAGTCTCACAGCTCTGCCAGGACCAGTCTTCCAACTCTCTTCTTCCTGCTCTCAAAAGTAATGCCCTTTTGTCTTCCAGCAAGTTTTTTGTCACTGTAATTTTGTAATTACTGTATGTCGTATGAGGGAATTTGAAAGGAAAATCTCAGTTAATGAGGGAAGACCTACATATTGAACATACAAGCTTTCAAAACTTCACTTCTAGCTATTTGTGTTCTCATATCTTGTGAAATTTATTGTCAGCAAAATGTACATATCCTTGATAAAGAAAGGAGCATTTTTCATCATGTTGAGGTTGTAAATTAGTCTAAGCTTGATATTTTAGGTGGATATAAACATCAGAATGACAATTGGTCTCATCTCTGGAAAATTAATGTGAAGCTTTGAGCTCTCCAATAAGGAAAAAAGTTTGTGTGACCACCATTGCGAGGAGCTTTGTAGGTAGTCTTATGAGAGTTTGAGTTTGTGCCTCTTGCTATGAAGTCTTTTCATAGTGTTGTTCCTCTAATGTGTGACAAAAAATAAAAATTGGAAGCTCCAAATATAAGCTTATTTGAAAAAACTTATATGTTGAATCCGAAATTTTACCTCAAAGATTTGCTGTACTGATGGCCTTTTCTGGATGTGTGCTTTGCCATTTCTTTCTTGAGACGCTTTGTAGACTAGCATTGAAATTGATTTTTTTGATAACACCAGCGTACATTTGAATGCCTTTAGAAGTGATTTTTATTTAGATTTATATAGACAGTAATTAAGTCTTTTTTAAAAGCCTAGAAATGTATATATTGTTGTTGCTATGGCTACCTACACAATGTTAAATTTTTCCTAGAAGATTTATTGTGTTACAATTAATTACGATTTGAACTAGTGAAATCTCAACATATTTGAACGTTCATATTTTGCAAGTGAATCAGAGTAAATCTTGATGAATAGTTCTTTGATAATTTACTGGCATAAACTTGCTCTTTTTGTTCTATCTAGTTTCAAATCAAGTTCTGGCAAGGATGATATGCTGAAAGTAGACTGAGGAATAAACGGATGGATAGAGTAATAGGAGCTCTTGGTAAGTGTGATTTGTGTACAGAGAACGCTAGAATATGCTGTAGAGACAAGGCTGAATGGAGAATATTTGTGGGCAACTCACACCTTATCTTCTATGCTCCGAAGTAATGGTTACGGTAGAAGGTACTACATTATGGCATGATGGGGGTCAAATAGCATGAACAGCTAGACTTTGCAGAGAAAAATGTTTGACCCACAAGGAACATACTTTCTTTACTCTGAGGTCAGTGCTTTTGCTATGAGCTCATCATTGATTACTCTACGCCATATGGGGTATGATTACTTTGTAATTATCAAGATGGTCTTCCTACCCAACAAAAAGATCTAATGACTATAAAATACTTGATATCAATGCAGGCTTGTTTGATTTTGCCTGCACATGAACACGTGAGCAGGGAAAACTGTAGCGTTGTACATTACATCAGGTGTGCTGGTGCTGAACTCGGAACAAGTGTCAGAAGAAGTGGGAGAGCAGCTGGCCTCAGAGGGCATCACCACCGCCAGTCTGCTGCTGCGCGGGACGCCGTTGAGTGCGTCGCAGCAAAACAACACCGAAAATGCTGTAGTCAATGTTAAGGAAAGTAAAAATCTGAACGAAAATCGTAAGATTGATGTAGGGAAAGGGAAGCGTGAGAGCAACACTGAAAGTGATAAAGAAAATGTGGCTGGTAGTAGGAAAAGAAAGGTTGATGTTTTCAATGAGAATTCTTCAAAAGGAGGTGAAGTCGTGCCAAGTACTGAAGACCATGATGTTATTCACAAGTGAGTAAATGTATACTTTTTAATTTAAGTAGCTTCGTAAATTGGTGTCTACATATATACTGGTTTTGAGTGTAGTGAGCAAGGCAGATCGTTTAATATTTATGGATATACTTCCTGTCACTGAATGCGCTTACTGTCACGGGAAACATAAATGGATTATTTCACGATCAATCTACTGGGCTCATTCAGACGTGCTTCTGTAATAGATTTGTTCAGATCTTATTACTCTTTGATGCCTTATGTACCCGAATAACTTGACATGTCGGTACAGTATTATTAAGGCGCGTTAGTTATGCAACACTACCGTCATTAGTGTGCAGCTTCTTGACGAATATGGGCGTCTGGTAAATGGGATATTGTAGGTAAAGACGCATTTTTGACAAATATTGGTTCCACTGCGTTTTTGACAAATATTAGTTCGACTGCAACGTTTTTGACAAATATTAGTTCCACTGCAACGTTTTTGACAAATATTAGTTCCACTGCAACGTTTTTGACAAATATTAGTTCCACTGCAACGTTTTTGTGCCGGTGGACCTCGGTCTTGACAGTAGTAACCTGTTAATGTTAATAATCCCGCAATGTTACTTCGTAAAGTTTCATAAATGGGGGGAGTGGGAGAGGTTTATCGTGTTTATATGCTCATTTGCTTTAAAATAGAACTCACCTTCAGTTTTTTCACTCAATGTAGGAAAATATGTCATGGGAATTTGGTTCTTCTCTTCATCTTAAGTTAGAGATAAAAGTCAAAGAATTAGCGCTACAATAAGAAACACAGCAGCATACCCTGCTGCTATGAATGGATTTGGTTACTGTGACCAGAACTGAGATAAAATGTCACTGTCACGTGATGAAGATGTGTTCGTATAAAGAAATGTATTGTGTTACTGGTGTGCAGGCGGCGGCTCATCAGCGAGTACGAGCGCAAGACTGAGCTCCTGAGAGCCGAGCATAAAGCCTGGAAGCTGCTGAAGGTGCAGCGGAAGGAGCATCACGCTGCTGCCAAGAGGTGCTCACACTGATGACAAATTAATTAATTTCATCACACGTGACCTGTCCCCTAACTCCATATAGTCCTTGTCTCGCCTCACGTGACCTGTCCTCCAACTCCACACAATCCTTGTCTCGCCTCACGTGACCTGTCCTTCAACTCCACACAATCATAATACATCATGTAAATCAACCCAGCCTACCATTTCTGTTTGAAAGATTCGTAAAACGCCTCACTCCAACTCCATTTTTTTCTCTGATTTTTTTGTTCTCGTACAGAATTACACATTCAAAATTCTATAGAAACATCGTTTGATTTTAAAAGTGCGTAACGGCAGTACAAAACAAAATCTGATGTAAAAACACGGTGTTTGAAAACGAAACATTCAGTAAATGTTCTGTGTGTAGTACGGCCCTGGCTGTGAAGCGAACTGACTTGTTCGGAAGCATTTGGGTTCTCAGCTTGAGATCATTTAAATCCTTGGTGTTTTGAAACCCAAAAGTATTGTTAAACGACTGAAATATGTAACTATGTACGGGGCTAACTAACTGGAGAAGAAAGCATGCAACTAGGTAATTAAGTAAGTAACTAACTGAATAAGAAAATGACTAACTAAAATTACCAAGAATAGGATAGAAAAGAGCGACAGGAACGAGTCGTTTGGTCCATTTTTTGGTTGCTACACAAGTCGCATGCCGTCTAACGTAAAGGCATCAATCATACATATGCACCTCAGTCACACAAACATTCTAGTCTCGTACTCCCACCTTGATCACTCACAGGCATTTCAGTCACGTACATGCATTTCAATCATACACAGGCCCCAGGAGTTAGAAAGGACATGAAATCACTACTTGATAGAACTAGGGGGTTCCTTATCTAATATTGGTCGGGACGATTTTTTGAATGTGTTCAAAGTGCCAGCAGAAACAGTATTTTTGGGTAGCTGGTTCCAAGTCCTGGCAATTTTAACCAAAAAGAAATTTAGAGCCTGGGATGCCATGAAAGTTTTTATTATTTGTGTTTTTCTGGTGTCCTCAACGCTATCACCAGCTTGGTC
>VCRD01005248.1:0-14728 GCA_006783055.1 Trinorchestia longiramus
GATCGTCGCATGGAGGTCACCATCACCCTTACTCTAAGAATGTTAACCTTAAGAATTTGAAAAACCAATGTACTAAATGTCTATGTACTGTGTACTTGATTGGAAATAAAAGATTGTTTGTTGCCTGTCTTTAGGATTGACCTGTTCATATGAAGTCCTCTGAGAATAGTAGAAAAATATTGAGTCACTTACTATAGCACAATCACTGATTTATCACAGTTGTCCAATAGAAACAATTCTTAACACTTGACTTTGCTCTAATAATTCACAGTGAAGAAACCAACACTTGAAAATCTAAACATCACCAAAGAACACAGATACACTGGCAAGTTAAACACAAAAATTAAGACAAGACTGAAAATACTTAAGACATAGTATGCTCACCAGGGAATTCTAACCTAACGTCACATGTTGAAGTTTATGAGTGGCGTTGCTGGGAGAGCTACGTCTAGATAACGAGCGTGAGAATGTTGCCAGAAAAAGTTTTGATTGGAAATACTCTCTGGCTAACGCTCTTAATATAAATATTATTACATGAACGTGCACTAAATATGCATGTTTTAATTGGAAAGAGTTGGTAAAAATCACTCGAAGGTTAGGCCTATTTTTATTACCAAAAATGAAGGTTACTTTAATATTTGTAATTTTATAACCTTTAAAGGGGTAGCAGGTCATGCTACAGGTCATCCAGCAACATTTGAGCTATATTCCGACCAGTGGTGTTGGCCGGCTTTTAGGTTCCCACATTGGATGATGAGCGTTAAAATCCCCCACTACAACGCGGGCAGGTTGCAATTGATTCGTGTTGTGTATTAGCTCCCTTGTAGTTACTATTTTGTTCAGGTTGTAAGCACAGAGCACAGAAAGTGGAGTACCGTTTTGCAAGTAAATGATAATTCCCAACACTTCAAGAAAACTGGGGAAAAATTTTGTCAGTTGAAGCTCAGTGTAGGTGACATCACTCCTAACAAGTATTGCCACCACCACCAGCATGCGCATCTATTCTGTGCATGTAGATTGCTGTGTACCCAACAAAACGTGGTTCAAAATTTGGTGAAAGCCAAGTCTCATACAGACACACAATGTGTGGCTTGAGGGTGTAAAGTGTAATTTTTAGGTGACTTAGTTTATTGCGAACACTTCTGCAGTTCCACTGAAATATATTTAGTTCATTTTGTGCATCCATTTTGCTGTTTTATTGGTGAATTCAGTGCCAGTAGAATTTTGTGAGGCTGTATTGTTGTTATGTTTTCCAGCTGAATTTTTAGTCTGAGTCCCAGTATTGTGCTTGGTTTTTTTCTGAGGGTTAGTTCGTCCAATGACAGGAGAAGGTATAATATCCATGGGAGGCAAGATTCTTGAAATTTCCTCAATAGTCTTTTGGGAGATTATATTAGAGCATTTAGATTGGTCCAGGGGTTGTTGAGAATTTTTTGATGGAGCATGTAGAGATTGAAGTTGAAATGTTTCTGCAGCAATTTTATGTACCATCTCTGGTGCATCCATCTGAACATCTTTCTGACTTGCAGCAGTAGGCTAAATAGCCTTATCAGGAGATCCAACAGCTGCTTGATGGTGACGTGTTTTTGTGCGGGTGTTTGGAGTTCATCAATGGTTTGGGTACCAACAGTATTGGTGTTTGGTGCTTTTGGAATCTGTAGATTACCAGAATCTGATTGATATCTTGACAGAGTTGTGTTAGTAGGCAGCACTGATTGAGGTTGAGATGTTGGTGTTGCAGTTTAAGTACTTGCTTTACAGCATCTCTGTAAGATAACTTTTGTATTTGGCGTGTTTTTTCCACTTCTTTCGCTTGTTTCATTTTTGGGCATCCTCCAAAATTAGCTCTATGGCTTTCACCACAGTTGCAGCAATTTTGTCCAGTGGTTTTATTACACTCATTGCTGGTGTGGGGGCCACTGCATACAACACAGTGAGGAGCAGACCTGCAGAATGCAGCACTGTGCCCAAATCGTTGGCACTTGTAGCACTACCACGGTTTTCCAATATATGTATTCACCCGGTATTGTTGGTAACCTATTCTGACATATGGAGGTAGACTGTTTGAATCAAAAATTACTTTAAACATTGATGTTTTGATTTTTTCCTTGCCCATGAAAATTCGTTCTGCCACAGCTCCGTTGAATCCTGCTTCCTTCAGTGCTTCTGTTAGGTCTTCATTGGAAGTGTCCTCGCCAAAGGGTCCGATAACTCCCACAGAAGTGCTCTGGCTAGCTGGAAGCCAACATTTGACTTTTCAAGGGCCTATCTCTGTTATCTTCAGTAGTTCTGAGGGGTCTTCATAATGCCTATCCATGGTGATAACAAGTAAATTCCTACCAAGGTTTTTGGTGATCTTGCCAATAACCCAGTTCCCAAAAGTAGAAGCTGCCAGTGCTTTAGCAAGTTTAATTTCATTTGAAAGGAAACTTTTGTTAGTGGGATCATCTACTGGTTGGACCAAAACCACTGTTGGCTGCATGGATGATGAATTGTTTGTGTTTACCTCTCTTGGTCTTTATCCTGGTGTGATTGGGTTGTCCTCTTCTGAACTTATGTGTAGACTTTCATTAAAACCCTCAAAATTTGGTATTTCAAATTGATTTTTCCAGTAGAAAGAGTAGTTCCTGTTGGTGGAGGATATTGTTTCTGGCTGAATAATTTCGGAGGTCATCATTGGTGCTTCCAAATCCAGTGGGTTTCTTTCCGTCAGTAGACCCTCTTCTTCTACATTTGATGCAGTTTGAGACTTTGAAGGTGGTTGAGAAGATTCTTGCAAAGGGGGCCAGGCTTCAGATTCTTCTCCCGAAGAGGAGACAGTGCTATTGCCCTCCTTATGCCTTCTTTTCAGCACACGAGTTTTGATTTGTTAATTCTGCTTTGATTGATCTTTTTTTTATCTTTTTCCTATTCTGTTAAAAGTCACAGTAGCACGCTTAATTGCTCCTGTCACCAAAAACTTGCAGTCAAAACGGGAGACACTTTCACCAGTTCTCCACACTGTAGGAGACGAAAGTTGAGATCCTCGTGGGAGTAGTCACTAAATAGTAAACACGTTATCCACGCAATACCCTAAAAATATTACACTGTGAAAGTAACTTCGTCGTCTACAATCGCCAGAATTTTATAAAAAGCTTCGCGAGATAGAGTCATTGATCAAACGAACGAAAAAATTAAATCTCTTTGCATTTTTTTACACAAATTTGTGAAATTTTAAACCGATAACTTCCATCATTGTGTACACTATTAGCATGTATTGAGTAAGAAATTTCAAAACTTCAGGAAATAACGTAAAACTCGAGACAAATAGAAGAATACAGAGCATTCTATCAGTTACGTGTGATGTATATTCAGTTTTCGTTTTGGATGAAACCGCTAGAAAATGTAATTATAGTGACAAACGATTATTATTATATTGAATGCATCATATCATACATTTTAGGTACAAATTACAAAAAAAAGATAAAATTTACACCAGAAAATAGTTTTCGATTCGCTCTTATAACTATAACTTCGTGATCATGCGTAGATCACGAAAAGCACATCAGTTTTTGTACAACTGTCTTTGATTTATTGCTAGCGAATATAAAACTTTCGTTGATAAAAAGTAGGCTAACGTAAACCGAAAAATATAGCATTTTAAACTCACAGGGAAATGTTTGATCAAATGTGTTTCCTGAAGTACTCTCAATCAATTTGTGTGCAAATGAATGACAATGATTTTAATGTAATTTTTGGAACGCTATACGCTTGCATTTTTGCCATATATTCGAAATTGCACAAATCTCCATGACACTCTGTAATTGCAAATAATTATGCGTAGATCATAAAAACATCAGTTTTTGCACAACTTTCTTTTTTTATTGCTAGATAGCCTACTTTTACCAACATAAGTTTTAGAGTCTAAAGCTTTTGTGGGTAAAAGTAGACTAACGTAAACAGGAAAATGCAATATTTTTCTTCTATGTCGTGTTTGTTTTGGGCTTCGAAAACTAGTCCATGTAGCCCCAGGTCAGATAGTAGGTTAAGTTTTTCCTTTGCTTACAATGTTTCCTTTGTTTCAACCTGAAAAAACAGAGAAATTCAAATATTTAGCAAAGGATGGCGAGAGATTCTGCTATTCAAGATTCTATAAATATTTCAATATAAACAAAATTTCATATTCACAATTTTATTCTCCAAGTTATTTGTATATTATATTCAAGATATACTGTTAGTTGCTAAGACATACCCGACCCAGTGCCACCCATGAGTTACTGTAACTGTACTAAAGGTCCAGCCTGGGTGGTGCAGCCTGGAGCTTCTTAGGGCCAAGAGGCAAAAAATCTTATTTGACCTAAAGTATCATTGCAGAAAAAACTCTTGAGACCATACCTCAGAAAAAGGAAAATAAAGGATTGACAGACTAAAGAAACATCCCTTCTTAAAGGGAGCAACTGTACAGTAACCTATATCAAAGCTGCCTAATGGAGTGTTTCCTGTCTCTGTTCTAAAACTCTATTTTTGAAGAATTAGGGTTAGTACTAACAGAGGTTAGTCACATTAGTCTACTTAGTCTTTATTTTTGTTTCTATAAATCTCAACCACTGTAAGGAGAATTCAGTGATTAGGGGTTGTTGAATGTTTAAATGTTTCACCTTGAATGTGTTCGACTTTAGTATGTTTAAGGTTACTGCGTAACGCTGTGATGAATACTCTTGTAACAGAATGCGTTTAGAATCAGCTGGTGGTAAAGAACTATTTTCTCAGCGCGTTCTCTGGTTCCGGTCCCATTCTTGTGCCTGCCGTTGCCATGTAAACATTGGTGTCTGTACTATAACCAAAACTGTGTTCACTAAAATAAACTTGGTTAGCGTAATCACGCTCCTGTGATTTTTCTAACCTTCTAACAAAGGTTATGGGCCCAGAACACGCTCCGAAGATAAATCTTCAGTGAACACTGTAAGTCTCGAAGCAAACTGGGGTGACTACAAGGAAGCGTAGAAGTTTGTTGACTTAACACAGTGCAGCAAGTGTGAAGAACATGGCAGACTCTAACAGTGGTAAAAGTTGCATGAAACCACTCAATGAGAGAAATTATCCTACATGGAAGATACATATGAGGATGTGTCTTGTGAAGGATAAACTGTGGGATATAGTTCAAGGCACTGAAACTATATCCTCAACGGCAGATGAGGCAGCTCGAAGGAAGTTTGAATCTCGCCGAGATTTAGTCTTGGCAACAATTGTCCTGGGAGTGGATCAAAGTCAACTCTACTTGCTGGGGGATCCGACTGACCCTATTGAAGTTTGGAGGAAACTTCTGAACACATTTTATAAGAAATCTTGGGCAAACAAATTCAGGCTGAAGAAAAAGCTGTTCAACATGAAGCTGGAAAATAGTCAAAATTTGCAAGATCATCAAAAAGTGTTTGTTGAACTCTTTGAGGAGCTGGCCATCATTGGTGATGCTATGGAAGAAGAAGAGCGTGTGATCATCCTACTATCATCACTACCAGATAGGTTTTCTACTCTGGTAACTGCTCTTGAAACTCATGAAAAGATACCAGCGTGGGAAGTTGTAACTTAGCGTCTCCTAAATGAAGAAAAAAAACAGCGAGGCGGCCCTGGTACTTCAGACTCCAGTGAAAAATTGCAAGTGAGTTTCAAAAGGAACAAAAAGCTCATCAAGTGTTTTGAGTGTGGTAAAGAGGGCCACATTAAGACACAGTGTAGAGTCTATGAAGAAAGACTGAGAAAAGAAAATAGAACATTCCAAGCAAACAGAGCAGTAGATGCACGAAGATCATCTACAGGTGAAACTATTATGATTACTAGTGCTTTTCCTATCGGTAATGTTGGCTGTGATTCTTAGATAGTTGACTCAGGTGCTACTCCGCATATGTGCAACAAGAACAAAACAAACAAACAAACAAACAAACAAACAAAAACGTATATTTCCAATAAAGTTGGTACATAAGAAATGTAACAGCATTGGTTTTTAAAAATGCCTTATCATAAAATCCTTAAGTGGTAGGTATTCTATGCGTAGTATCATAGATGATAGATACCCGTATACCTACGGGTATGCGTAAACATTCACAGCACGCAATGAACGTTAAATATACATGGGGGAACAAATGAAACTTCGCTTTTTCAATGATGACTTAAGAGGTAATCATTGGTGACATATAAATTTTGACGTGGTAGGTATTATACGCATTTTAGGTGATAAGCGAAATATTTTCTGTAGGTACAGATTAGATTTGACATCATTACATTTAACTGAATTGGATGTTTAACATCCGAGAAAGACCGAAAAAGGAAAATTATGAGAGCGAAAACTTAAAACATGAAGTTGTGATTGTTATTAAATTGAAACTGTAATTTCTAATTACTGGTTGACCGTATGGTATGGCTTGCTGATGATCGAATTAATTTAATCATTATTACAGTTATCTGTAAGCACCGTGTTTAATATGAAGGGGCGTTACATATCAGAGAAAGAGAGTAAAAAAAATAAAATATAACAGTGAATGTGTCAAATTTTCAATACTTAGATGTTGATATAGATACGAAAAGCTGTAGTACACTAAAGTTCTGAAGTTTCACAGTCACTTATTGTAGCAAAGCAATTACTGACATTGACGGATAAATTTTTTGATTATGCATTCGATAAGTAAAAAAATAACGTAAAAAATTACATTTATATATATATATATATATACACACATACACATACCTAAACATATACATATCCATATACATACATACATACATACATACATACATACATACATACATACATACATACATACATACATACATACATACATACATACATACATACATACATACATACGCACACATGCATATGTACATGCACATATCACATGTATGTTTGGAGTACGAACCGTCACTCTGGGGTCACCACTTTAGGGTAACGAACCATTTCTGGGGTTACCACTTTGGGGTAACGAATTTGGGGTACGTGTTATTTTCTGTAGTGATTATTTCGTGAGGTGATGTTCTTCCAGGGAAGTGATACGATCGGCTTCGTAGCTTGCAGATTTATTATTTGACACGATCAAAATTAGTAGAAGTTAAAGCCAAGATCAAGGACCGAAATTGGGAAATTCGTAGACTGAGACTTGAACTGAAACTGAACCTGAAACCGAAACTGAAACCTGCCCGGATAAAGACCAATAAGTAACTCAAAATAAATACAGAATTTAGTAAGAAAAATCAATAGCACAAGGTAACTTTATAATACAACTGTTGAGTAAAACATTAAAGAATCACAACTAGTTAGCCGGCTGCTACAGAGAGGCAGCTTCTACCCGAGGCTATGAAATTTAATAACCGTATCAAAATAGCTGGTCGATCTTTCGGAATGCTCCTCATAAAATACTCGAACGTAGAGACTCGAGTGAGATGAAATTAGACAATGAATTTAATGGCCGAAGCAAGTTATTATTAAAAAACGTTCTATATTGGGATTAATTATAAATCACAGAGTAACGCGAATCAAAGCACGAACACTTCAAACCCAATTTAAATCGTCTGAATGAAAACATAAGCACAATGAAATTGGATGTTTTCCATACAATCTGTTAAATACGCATGGTATCAAAACTGCTTCATAAAGGAAATCTTAAACCTGCAGGAGAACATCTAGGCTCAGCGAAAAGACAAGTTCAAGGAATATCTAGTACGTGTGTGAAATGCAAAACTCTCTAACACATTGTAAATAGAAACTTACCCGTCAGAGAGACTGAAAGCGCGAATAGAATTACTGTACACTGGGTAACAGTGGGGAAGGAACTGACGGGCACTTAGCCTATAGGCTCGTGGTTGACTCTGGTGTTCTATAAACGAGAGTTACAATTTGTAGCTGGAACTACGATTGAATTTTTAACTTTAAAATACTAGTTTCAAATGACGTGAAATACGTATAAAAATTAACTCTAAAATATTGCTAAATTTAATATTATTTAATACTAAAATATTCACGATATTTTAGCGGCCCTACATATGTACATACACACACATACACATATGCACATATATACATATGTATATATACATCTAAATGCCTCGGAAGAAGAATAATCTGAAGAGTAAACACTAATTTATTTAAAATTCTATTTAGTTTTAGGAAAAACACAGTTTATTATCCATCAAGAAATTTTTTTTTGTGCCCTATGAAAATTTAACCTTTCTAACATGTTAACGTTTATCAGGTTAAAAAAGCACCAATTTATAAGCCTGAAATATAACAGAAACAAAAAAAGTAAAAAGTGAAAAACATCCCGGTTTTTGATAAAATTAAATCAGTCGATTTGACTCCTGAGCTGAGGAATTTTAACACGAGTTTTACATATACGTATGTTTCGTTTGAATATTGTTAGCTCTATTTCAGTTCATACTTAAGTTGTGTGTCGCAAACACATGGTAGACACTTATATGGAGCATGTTTCGTTACTTAGTTAATTTTGTTTAATCATGCATAGGAGCTAAAATTTCTGTATTTGTTTGCTCCTTTGATATGCAAAAATGTTGTGTCACGTTTTTTTTGAAATCTTTAATTGATTGGTTTTTCTTCATACGCGTGGGCAGTTTATTCGAAAGCAATGCACCTGAAATTAAAAGAGCCCTTTGTCTAGCATCGGACGAGCGGAAACTGATGTTAACATCGTGTCGTCGATCAGGTTTCACACCCTCGGTAGTGGGTGGATAGAATTTAACAACGTTGGCAGAACTTTGAGGGCGATATAGAGAGGAAAATACGTATTTGACCTTGTGAATGAGTAGTCTTTGTTCTATCGGGGTCCAGTTAAGCTTTTCCATGAGAGGTGTTGCATGATCGTTCTTTCTGAAATTTCCTTTGCATACTACTTTAGCCGCAAAATTCTGTTGAATGTTTAAATGTTCCACCTTGAATGTGTTCGACTTTAGTATGTTTAAGGTTACTGCGTAACGCTGTGATAAATACTCTTGTAACAGAATGCGTTTAGAATCAGCTAGTGGTATAGAACCATTTTCTAAGCGCGTTCTCTGGTTCCAGCTTTATTCTTGTGCCTGCCGTTGCGATGTAGACATTGGTGTCTGTACTGTAACCAAAACTGTGTTCACTGAAATAAACCTGGTTAGCGTAATCACGCTCCTGTGATTTTTCTAACCTTCTAACAAAGGTTATGGGCCCAGAACACGCTCCAAGGATAAATTTTCAGTGAACACAGTAAGTCTCAAAGCAAACTGTGGTGACTACCAGGAAGCGTAGAAGTTTGTTGACTTAACACAGTGCAGCAAGTGTGAAGAACATGGCAGACTCTAACAGTGGTAAAAGTTGCATGAAGCCACTCAACGAGAGAAATTATCCAACATGGAAGATACATATGAGGATGTGTCTTGTGAAGGATAAACTGTGGGATATAGTTCGAGGCACTGAAACTATATCCTCAACGGCAGATGAGGCAGCTCGGAGAAAGTTTGAATCTCGCCGAGATTTAGTCTTGGCAACAATTGTCCTGGGAGTAGATCAAAGTCAACTCTACTTGCTGGGGGATCCGACTGACCCTGTTGAAGTTTGGAGGAAACTTCAGAACACATTCCAGAAGAAATCTTGGGCAAACAAATTCAGGCTGCAGAAAAAGCTGTTCAACATGAAGTTGGAGAATGGTCAAAATCTGCAAGATCATCTAAAAGTGTTTGTTGAACTCTCTGAGGAGCTGGCCATCATTGGTGATGCTATAGTAGAAGAAGAGCGTGTGATCATCCTACTATCATCACTACCAGATAGGTTTTCTACTCTGGTAACTGCTCTTGAAACCCATGAAAAGATACCAGCGTGGGAAGTTGTAACTGAGCGTCTCCTATATGAAGAAAGAAGACAGCGAGGCGGCCCTGGTACTTCAGATTCCAGTGAAAAATTGCTAGTGAGTTTCAAAAGGAACAAAAAGCTCATTAAGTGTTTTGAGTGTGTGTAAAGAAGGCCACATTAAGAGACAGTGTAGAGTCTATGAAGAAAGACCGAAAAAAGAAAATAGAACATTCCAAGCAAACAAAGCAGTAGATGCACGAAACTCACCTTGTAGTCACCACAGTTTGTTTCGAGACTTACTGTGTTCACTGAAGATTTATCTTTGGAGCGTGTTCTGGGCCCATAACCTTTGTTAGAAGGTTAGAAAAATCACAGGAGCGTGATTACGCTAACCAAGTTTATTTCAGTGAATACCACAGTACAGTAAAGAGAAGTACGGTCACATGGGTGGTTGGCAATGACCACCCCAACAACGGTTTTCAGGCGGGAACGTGATCCATGACGTAATATTTGTGTCTTGGCGCTGATTGGTCAATTTTTTGAAGGGGCGGGGCGACAAATGCCGATATGACACAAAAAAACACTGCCAACGAGTGCGTTCGATTTCGCGCTACTGAGCTTTCCAATACATGTACCCTGGACTCTCACCACTCGGCCACTAGATATATCATCTTGAGCGACGTTTAAATCAATTTAACACTAGAACAACGAAGTGGGCCTGGGAGGTTCAGTGTCAAAATTAACAAGCCTGTCTAATATAGTATTCATGAACCTCGCTTAATAATAACATTTACGGAACAAGTACATATGACTTTTCTGTTACGTAGTTTAAAAGAAAAATAATTGTAAAATAACAGAATTCAACTTGTTGGACTAAAACTGCTTTTTGTGTAACTCGATCTAGAAAATTATACACTTCTCTGTAATGGGAAAATAATAATTTTTTGGTTTTAATTCATCGTATTCTCATAGCGAATATCATTTTTGCACCTTCTATTATGCATGAACTGAGTGCACTCAGAGCATCCCAGAGTGTCTTATTCAATATTAACATTGTGAGTATGAAAATGGAATTTCAATGGTAGAAGCGGAGCTACAATCAAATTAAAGAGAAAAATAAGGTATTCCTAATAATTTTGTTATGCGCATGTGCATTGTTTGTTTAATTCTATCTCTGCACTTTATTACATCTCGTAATTCTTATCTAAATTTTATGTATTTATGTAGTAGCAAATGCGCCCACCAGCATTAGACCATTGTTTCAAGCTGTTTCGCAATGTTTTTTATTGCTTTGAAATCAGCATAAATTTGACAAAGTGACCGTTGGCCTGACTTGTGCGCCATGATTGGTTGACTTGCGTGTACGTCACTGAGACCCCCCCTCACCCCTCACCCCTCACATAATTCCATGACGTCAAAATTCAAAGTGCTCCTAATAGTCTTTACTGTACTGTGGTGAACACAGTTTTGGTGATAGCACAGACACGAATGTTTACAGGGCAACGGCAGGCACAAGAATGGGACCGGAACCAGAAAACGCGCTGAGAAAATGGTTCTCTACCACTAGCTGATTCTAAACGCATTCTGTTACAAGAGTATTCATCACAGCGTTACGTAGTAACCTTAAACATACTAAAGTCGAACACATTCAAGGTGGAGCATTTAAACATTCAACAGTGGCCACCCTCTAATATGTTTTTCAAGGAAGCAGGAACATTTAGAGAGGTTAGAGTATTAGATTGGTGCGTTCATCAGAATAGTTTACACAATCAAAGAGTACGTGTTCTATAGTTTCTACTCTACCAAATCGACAATGGGGATTGTAAATGTGATTGAAACAGAACAATTGGTACCTAAAACTTGTATGCCCAATCCGAAGTCTAGCCAAGGCAGATTCTACGCAACAGTTCTTATGAGGCCCTGGGCCATCTACCAGAACTGTCTTTAAAATACTACATTTTCTAGTTTACTTGACTAGTTTTTACCAACAATGTTTTTAGAATAGCTACCAATAAATCAAAGACAGTTGAGCAAAAACTGATGTGTTTTGCATGACGTATGCATGAATATTTGCACGTAGACGGAGTTTCATGAAGTTTCGAGAAATTTTGAATTTATGTAAAAAATGGTAGGATTGTCACCCAAATTTCCAAAAATATTATTATTATTTATCTACAGAAAAAATAATTTGTTGTTAAGACTAGTAGTTGCAACTCTACGGTATTTTATAACACGAATTCGCTTACCCCTATTTGGCTTGTTCTTCAGTCAGCGTTGCTTCACGTACAGGATGAATGGACGATGCGACATCAAAAACCTTCAACCGTGACACACAACCTCTATTCACGTGACGATTATCCCTATACTAGTGTTAGTAACTGAATCTACTCAGCCTAATATTTTACGAGTACAGATCTCCACGACAACGACTACTTCTAACGAACAACCAACCTGCAACCTGCACCTGAGCCTTTTCTTGCTCACACAAATACGGTCCCGACACACACACGACTGAACCCAACCCGCAACTGAGGCTGCCCCCGCATCATCCCTCACTCAAGCCCAGGCGTCGCCGTTGAGGTGCCAATTACTAATTTATACATTATACCACATAATTGAAGGTGCTTTAGGAAACCCATTAGATCAAAAATTTCCGTATAACAGTTTGAAATGCTACATTTGCTGGTTTACATACCCACTTTTTACCAACAAAAGTTTAGACTCGCTAACAATAAATAAAAAAAAGTGGTGCAAAAATTGATGTGTTTTTCGTGATCTACGCATGAATATTTACATGTAGACGGAGTTGCATGGAGTTTCGTGCGATTTCAAATTTAGGTAAAAAATGTAAGGGTACAGCCTTACATTTTTTCAAAAATTACATAAAAATTATTCTCATTTATCCGCACGAACAATGATTGAAAGTTCATCAAAGGACACATTAGATCAAAGATTTCTGTATATTAGTTTAAAATGTTATATTTTCATATACAGAACTATACCTCATTCCTTTCAATCAAGGATTTCTAAAAGTCGTAGGTGTAACACTGTATAAACAAAATAGTTCTTTCCTCTCAATCATATGCATCTGTTACCCCAATAAGACAATCACCAACATGGAATTCCTACACGACTTTGACTAACTATCTCCCACCCATGCTATAGTGGAAGATTTTAATGCCTACAATCCACTGGGAGAACCAGCTAAGCCACCAAACACCACCGGAACACCACCACCAAACAGCGTCCAGAAAATATACACATAGCATCATACACAGACGACATCACGATCACATCGACACACAGTATTGTAAGCACAGGATCCACTCAAGCACAAGATTACATGGACGCAATCACCACATGGATGAACACTAACAGACTAAATATAGCCTCTACCAAATCTACCGCGACACTATTGACAAACCCCAATGCAGAACACCAACACAGACCCATCGTCACTTTACAGAACACTACAATACCACACACACATACTACCAAAATTTTTCGGTGTTACCTTCAACACCTCCAGATCCTTCAGCCAACATATGGATGCATTATCGGAAAAATGCAACAAAAGACTTTACACTCCGCACACTAACAGGCACCAACTTCGGACGAGACAAAGAACCCTTAACGCTGATCTACAAGCAGTACATAAGATCAGTTATTTCCTACGCTAGCCCAGCTTAGGCGCCCATAGCATCCAAAACAAAATTAAACAAACTTCAAACAATCCAAAACAAAGCTCTACGGATCATCACAGGCTCCACAAGAACCTCAAACATAGCGTACGTGAATGCAGACACACAGGTACTCACCATCCAACAACACCATGAGAGGAACACAATTCCTAGCCTCTGCCATCAACAACCCATACAGTCCCTGTCATTAGATGCTGTATCACGCTCCTACACACCGAGCAATCGCAATGACCCCCCTCAGATATTACACAGACCTCCTTCACTGTCACTCCCCCCCGTGCCGCCTATGAGCGTAGGACGGGAGGGAAATCATAATATCCTAAAACACATGCACACTACATTTAAACACAGAGCACTCCAACAACTGGAACCAAACACCATTCTAGCATACCCTCTTCCTCCAATAAACCAGACGGAAAAAACACTAAACAGAACAAATAGAGTCTGCCTTTCCAGACTTAGATGCAGACACCACCCATCCCTACAGTCGTACAAACACAGACTGAACCCCGCAACGCCGAACGTATGTCCCCTCTGTTAAGTTTCCACAGAGCAAGACCTGGGCAGTGATCGTTGTCCCATTGTTACTAGTATTGGAATAGAAACCTAATTAGTTAGATAAAGGTCTCGCCCATCTTGGAGATTTAGAATAGAACAGAATAGAATCGAATATAAAATAGAATAGAATACGGCAATAGGCACGAGCCGTTTGGCCCATTCATGGTTCAATACCGAAGTCCCATGCCGTCTAAAGTAAATCCATCAGTCATGCACGTACACCTTAACCACGTAAGTCAATTTAGTCGTGTGCACACATATCACTCACGCACAGGCGTTTATGTCACGAGCATTTATCTCATTCATACATTAACCTTAAGGAGTGAGGGACATGGTTAGTAGGATGTAGTACTGGGGGGTTCGTAATCCAAAATTTATCGAGACGATTTTTGAATGTGTTCACAGTGCCAGCAGAAACTATGTTTTCTGGCAGCTGGTTCCAAGTTGCGGCAATTTTAACGGGAAAAAAGTTCATAGCTTGAGATGTCTTGAAGTTTCTTGGTAATAGTTTTTGACCGTTATTTCTGGTTCTTACGTTACCGTCTCTTTCGAAGAGCCCTTCCAGGGTAACATTGTTGAGGCCATTGAGATACTTAAAGGTCTCAATAAGTTGTCCTCGCAGTCTTCTTTGTTCTAGGGATATAAGTTCAAGGCGTTGAAGACGTCT
>VCRD01005248.1:14960-36490 GCA_006783055.1 Trinorchestia longiramus
CAAAGAAGTCAAGGAGATTTGTGAGGCAGCTACGTTTTTCTCTGAAACCGTGCTGGGTGTCATTAATAAGATTTTGGTCATTAAGGTGCTTTGTTATACGGACTTTAAGTAGTCTTTCTATTGTTTTGCTGATGACAGATGTTAGACTGATTGGACGATAATTATTTAGTAGTGGGAAGTGGGCAGGCTGGTCTGCTGCTCTGCAACGACCAGAAATGCCTGAGATATTAGAGGTAGAACAAGGTTTTGATTAGTTTCGGAAAAACTTGATCTTGGCCAGCTTTCAAACTTTTGAACAGACAAGGCAATATAGATCTCTCCGCTATAATAAAACGTGGTGGTGTCTAGATGTACAGAAGCAGTGGAAACAAAATGACAAGCAAAAAGAACAATATACTCACAGCCTTCAAACACTAATTTAATAGAATTCAAACGTTCTCAAGCACGAATTAAGTATGAAGTTAAAATTACCAAGAAAGCATCTTGGGTTCATTTCTACAATAAAATTAATTCTGAGACGCCAATATCACTAGTATGGAAGAAAATAAAACGTTTAGAAACCCCTTCTGTTAAAAAAGCGCAGCGCTTCATTTAACTTAACTCCATTTTAACAGACTCAGACTCAAAAGCCAATGCGCTGGCTGACCATTTTGAAAAAACCCTTGGTTCCCCACCTCCAACCCCATTCCCTCAATTTGTTTTGCTTCCACTTGCTCTTGCCTCAAGCAGTCCAGTTCAGTCCCCTTTAAATGAACCATTTACCACAGGTAAATTAGGTAGTAGTCTGGCCTCCCTGAGGAACACTGTTGCTGGATTGAACCGTGTGTGCAATGAGCACCTAAAAAATTTACCAGATACTTATAAAAGTTGGCTTCTCATTTTTTGCAATAGCAGTCTTAGTTCGGGTGTCATCCCAGGGTCATGGCAGCTCGCTTTAATTATTTCCATACTTAAACCTTCTAAACCTTTAACTGCTGTTGAATCCTTCCGCCCTATATCCTTGCTCTCTTGCCTCCTAAAACTGATGGAAAGTATGCTAGCCCAGCGCCTTACCTTTTATTTGGAAGAAAATGGAGTCTTTAGAAGTTTACAGGAGGGATTTAGACAGCAGCTGACGGTAGTCGATCAGGCTGCTCGTCTGGAGGCCGCTATTCGTTCGGCAATTGCCGGGACAGAAATATTATTGTCTCTTTGTGGATTTGACGGACGCTTTTAACACAGTCTGGTCCACAGGAGTCCTTTAGAAACTAAGTTTGTGTGGAGTGTGAGGGCCAATTCTGCGATGGCTGCATTCTTTCCTAACTAACCGCTTTCTTCAGGTCTACTTTGAAGGCTCTCACTCCTCAGTATGAAGAGGTAAAAGCGGTGTTCCACAGGCTGGTATCTTGTCCCCATGCTTTTTAATTTAATGATGTCTGATATTCCAATTCAAACAGGGATTCAGTCGTGTGAATATGCAGATGACCTAACTTCTTTATAGCACATAAGGACTTGCATGTAACAACCAACAAATTTCAACTGCAACTAGACTTCCTTTTCAACTGGTCGCAACAGTCGGGCCTTAAAATAAATTATACAAAAACAAAGACCATGTGCTTCACTAAAAAAAATCACTCTATTCCCTATTTCTTGTGTAGACATCAAATTTTTGAACAAAAATATAAATATCTTGGAATAATTTTGGATGCCCTCCACCTACGATTGGACTTCAAATAAATTACTTGAAACAAATCTCTATCCCAATTCATAATCTACTGCAGTCGATATCATAGGCACTGGGGTGCTGACCTTGAGGTGTTGCTAAAACTGTATAAAACCCATGTTTTATATTGTATCCTCAATGTCCTGTTTCCTTTTAGTAATGATAGTAATATTAAATGCATAGGTCTGCATATTTCATCCGTTGTATGAGGTATATGTATTAGGTGTGTGTATCATACGAGGCATCAAGTGTGGAGCGATGAGGCGCCGACTCACGAAAATAAACATTTAACCGGGAGGCGTGAGCTAACAAGCAAGGCTGGGGAAAGCATAAACAGTAGGGTTCAAGACGAGTCGTGGTGTGTGGTTAAATAGCGAAAGCAAATGTCAAACACGAGCAGATTTATTGAAGAGACCTTGTGTCCTGACAAGTCAGGATAGAAAATAAATATAAATAAATTAGAACTTCCATTAGAGAAAAAATGGACAGAGGGATATTCGCTGGCTGGCAATACCGAGACGCCAACAGCTTAAGCGACACATATGCCAGCGTCGCTTTGTCTTTTCCCGCCACCGTCGAAGCCACACGTAGTCAATATCCTTCTTAAAAACAGTGTTAAGTCCACACCAAATCAAAAATGTAAGATATTAAGCGTAAAGTATAAAACGCAATAGTGAGAATACTTAGATCTATGAGTCTGTTGATACCAGAATTTTCATAACTGTAAAAATGCAGCCATAGCCTATGCAGACAGGAGGCCAACTGTGATATCCATTTGACACTGAAGAATGCTCAAGGTGCTAGAGTCATTTGATATAATATTCTTTCGCCAGTCATAGCTATAGAATTTGTGTGATACTGACATGAGTCAATATATGTATTTCATGTGAGCCAGGAAGTTATCTCATCCATGTTTGTGATAAATTAAATGTGTTTAGTCCTTCCTGCTCAATCACCAGCGTTCTAGTACAAACATAGCTGTAGAATTTGTGTGATACTGACATGTATTAGTAAATGTATTTCATGTGAGCTAGGAAGTTATATTGTCAGTGTGTTTGTGATAAATTAAATGTGTCTATTCCTTCTTGCTCAATAGAATCCTGGTTGTACAGTGAGACACCAAAAAACATTCTACATGCATAGTGACTTCTTCATTTAGTTAACCAGCATCTATTCACAGGAGATGCAACTTTCAGTGCAGAATGTAGACAAATGATTTCTGGTCTACAGCAGCATTATAATGTGTTCAATGTAGTTGCAAAAGGTTTTCACACCACCCAACATTAGGAAGAAAAGTTCCTTAGACAATTTTGTGTTCTTTATTGAGTGTGCTTTAAGTATGATTTTTCTGCATAACAGACAGTGCCTGTTGCTAAATACAGTTAGCCTGTTCTTTTTCATTTGTGATGCTGAATTGCAGCAGCTATGTATGTTTTTAAGCGTTACTCATGCATTGATGTGTCAATCATGGAAGTGCACTGTATTTTTGAGTAATAAGTTTGCAGTGTAATTCCCTCTTGTGTAGAGGCTCTAAAACATTTTATAACTGTGATGTATAAGATATTTTTCTCTAACACTGAGGTTGGTGAACCTTAAGTCATTTATACCTGCACCTTCAGTCATTTATATGCTTTCCTTTCCAAAGCAATTATATTTATGCTAGTACTGTTCCAAAAGGAAATTATATTTTTGCCGCAACTTGGAACCAGCTGCCAGAAAACATAGTTTCTGCTGGCACTGTGAACACATTCAAAAATCGTCTCGATAAATTTTGGACTACGAACCCCCCCAGTACTACATCCTACTAACTATGTCCCTAACTCCTTAGGGTTATTGTATGATTGAGATAAATGCTCGTGACATAAACGCCTGTGCGTGAGTGATATGTGTGCACACGACTAAATTGACTTACGTGGTTAAGGTGTACATGCATGACTGATGGATTTACTTATAGACGGCATGGGACTTCGGTATTGAACCAAGAATGGGCCAAACGGCTCGTTCCTATTGCCTTATTCTATTCTATTCTATTCTACATATGGCAGCAACTTGTTATTTGAGCTGCAACTGTGAGGTTAATGCCATTACTCTAGTTCAGTGTAGCTGCCAGTGTTTTCAGTCAGCTTCAATGGCCAGTATTATGTTTGAATTGCATTCTAGTGTAGGCACATTGAAAAGATAATCATATGGGCCATTTCAGATGCCAGTATTATGTCAGAGTACTTAATTTTAAGTTAAATAATTAGTTCTGTAAACTTAATTTGTGATTTGTTCTCAGATCACGGCTTCAATAAACTCAACTTCCAACGACCTCATCATTTATCCTACGGGACACGCCTAAGTCCCGGACACCTTGTGACTCTCAAGAATTACACAGCCCTGTAACTTTCAAGTTGATCGCAGAGTGGGCAGAGTATATTAGACGTTTATAAACTTATTTCACACCATTGAACAAACAGAGATTGGAAAATGGAAAAGATACGTGAGAGGAACAAAGCTCATATGAAATGGTAGGAAGGATAGACACGAGGACTTGCGAACTAAACCTCAACAACGATGTACGTTATTGGAGCTAGAGCGATATCTAGGGTCTAAGAAGACTTGGAAACCAGGGTTGCGAAGGAGAGGTGTAAACCTGTTAGGATGTGAGGGGTGAACTCCTACCCTTATCCTACCCATCCCCTAAGGGTAGGATAAGGGTTAGTTTGATTAAGGGGAGTTAAATTAATCATCACACCGATGAGTGGCAGTAAATCTTACGCTTGCACTTACTCATGTAAGTAAGGGAATATTTAATTGTGCAACATTAAGTAACAGGAGAGGGAAAATTAGCGGTATTGTTTAAGGTGTTGTATCGTGAGTGTTAATCATCGTAACCCATCATCAGCAACGATTCGCCAGTGTAAGGGCAAGTTATAAGATTAATATTGTCAATGTAATCGAGGTTAGAGACAGAACAAATTTCGTAATTTGATATGAACGCCCACTGATTTAACTAAATTGTTCCGTGTGCACACTTGACTATTCAGCCATAAGGTATGCAAGTGATCTGTTAATAGTGCACTGTTTAATGGGACATCATGTTGTGCCTCACATGCCAAAATGTGGTAGATGGCTCGCATTTCTCATTTAATGATTCTTCGAATAATATATATTAAAATTTATGTGTGTATCATTTTTCCCTCTCATAACAGTCATTGAAAAAGAATCGGGAATCCTTTTAATATTTCATATATTCTGAGGATTAGAGTCCCTTCAAGTACGATAATGTTGTTTTGTCTTGCATTTAATCGATTGTATCATTTACATGTATTAATTGAAATATAATGGAAGGACAGCATGCAGAAGAACCATGTATTGAATCCAAGATCACGTAAATTATGAGAGAGAAAAAAGAACCCTTCACCAAGCAATCATTGTACGATCAATTCCATTTCCATAATAACAAATAGCAGATTGCTATCGCATAGTTAGGCTTAGATTAGCATAGTGCGGCTTAGGTTTCCATAACTCGGTTTAAGGGTATGCTCAAATTTAATGTCTGTACTTTTTGGTTTTTTGTTTGCGTTAGCAGAAGTTGATGTATAGAGGTATCATCGAATTCCGTCCTCCAATCAGACGTGCGTATGGACTAGAACCTACAGGTTATAACTGCGAGAGCTATCACTAGTACCATCTTGTTAGTTACTATTTTGTCATTGGAGAACGTATCCCTAATATCCTGTTTCCTTTTAGAACTTACTATAGTATTCTTTTGAATTATTTAGGCCCCATCATACTTCACGACACTGAGGGTGAAGACAAAAAGTCATCTCATTGGCTGACCCATCTTATTACTATAGTCTCGAATGTATTATTAAAATGTTCACGAGTAATAAAATCTAAGTATCGAAATTGGTCGGTATTCAGCAGATGTAGCTTTTCATGAAGACTTGGTATGTAGTCAACGTCTTGGTCTAGTGTGTAGCAGAAATATTCAACCCATTATGTCATTTCATCATCATGTAAAAAATCCATGTATATGCTTATTAATTAAGCTATATTTTCATTATACTTATACATTTCATTATACTTATACATTATGATATACTTTTTGAATAACATTATATTTCCATTAATACATGTGTTCATTTTACGTGCATTTTAGGAATTAATCAATTTGTTTGTGGTGATTTTGGTTCATGAATATTTTTGGAATAATTTCAGCAGGTGTATTGGCATTTCCCTCCAAGAATTTAAACGAATTTAAACGAATAAAAGCATTAATGTTTAATGGATATGAGTGCCAATAAGAGTTTACTTGTGCATTTTTATCACTTGACTGAGGTAATGATGCAAACTACATCGAAAATAAAATAAACTGCATCACACAACTTCTTCGTCCATTTATGTCTATTCCGTCGTCTAAGGTTTACCTAAGAAAATTGTGAAAGGTGTAGAAATAATTGAGCTCTGCAAGGCCTCATTCACTATCACCATGGTACGGAAGAAAAGTTATGCATATTATTTCATTGATTATGCACGACAATATCAATACAACAACTTTCGAAAGAAAAACCAATGGGAAAATTTTTGGGCTGATGTTCGATCAGGCTCAGTTTCATTTTGCATAGGTTTCATATGCCAAAGATTTTCAAGCTTAGTTGTCAGAAATGTCAGGTGTAGTTGGCATAGAAAAATTCTGATTGTATCACTACTATATTTAGGAATTGCAATTATTAATGCGAATATGACAACAACCAAAGTCTTCTCAACAGGAATTTTGAGATTCAAAATAGTGGAAAGGCTAATGGAGAATCTTTCAATGAAGCCCATGGTTCTTAGGGAGCCTTACACATGATCTACTGCACTGACAATCGTAAGATTTTAAGTTTCATTCATTGGCTTTAGTGTTTCAGAAGCACAGAAATGAATATAAGCAACTAGTGAGGTTAGCATAATAATAATAAACAAATGGGGAGGCTTGTATGAGGATTAAACTCCTGTTTAGGATAGAATTCGGAGATACTTAATTTTCAAATTGAGATTCTGATTTTCGGCTGCATTTCAATTGAAAATACGCATGATTTTTTACAGCTTTTACTTTAGTACATGGATCGTGCAGAGACTAACTCTGAATAAATAATGTTATTGACGACTTCTGAAGTCCTCGTTCTAAAATGGACATTATCTCTTTGCAATCACATACTATCAGGTATGATACTATATGAAACTGTAAAAATGCTCCTTGTGTGCCGACTGTTTGGAATATTTTGTTTATCAATTTTAATAAGAATATAAATCCACTATTGGACCTACTGTACTAATTTGGAGATACATTTAGGTCTAAGGTTATGTATTTTAAATCCAAACCGTAGCATATTGTTCTGATTCCTATTCAAGTCAATACCATCGTTTGCATGAACTCCGAACTGAATTAAACCTGAGCCTCAACTTCTTGTCAAACTGAAATTGGTCTCATAGTTTCCCTTTTCTCTTAACGGTATCTTCAATTGCATATGTATCTTTATTTATCCCACTCTTGAAATTTCACTACAACTGTGACTTTAACATAGATCTTAACTGAAGCCTTATGTATAAGATTACGAACCTAAGTGTCATTAGATTAATAAAAGTATTTTACGCATTTCTAGAAACGTGGAAAAAGTACTGTATACATGTTCGAGCGAACGAGGGCTTTGAACAAGGTTCAGTCGTGGGGATAACAATTTGTAAAATTTTCCATGTCTCAAATTAAAAGTAGCTTATCATTCCTTATAGTTCACAGAATTGACCGATGAACGATGAAAATTAATATTTTTTCAAAATTTCACCCGAACTGAATAGGTGCATAATTCAACCAATATTTAACCGAATAAGTAATTTCAGTAACTTCAGTAACTTCTACCCTCTTTTTAAGGTTGAAAATTAATAGGGTGTATGTATTCACATGTTAGCAATACAACTTTCGTAACAATACCTGTAGACTAGCGTAGCAATAACTGCAAACTTTCGTATCTTGGATGAAGCAGAGAATTTGTGGACGCTGACTGATCCTCGAGAACTTTTATTGATAGTGTCTGCACTCGTTAGTGAATTATATTAGTCTTTTCTTTCATGAAATTTTTATCAAAAAGCAATGAACTCACGGGAAATGAAAGTCTATGCTAAGAATACTTTTTTATGGGCTGGCAAGAATCTTTTATGGAATGAATATAATACCCACTAATTCATTTTTTTAAGTTCAACACTTTTTCCTCATAAATGTTCAATGTTCCTAAAAACTGTCTGTTTTTACATTTCCCTTTCTCAGAAATTTATAGGATTTTAGAACTCTATATAATGAAACATTTCTCCCCAGTCTGGTCTCTGACATCACCGATAATTGATAAGTAATTTCTCAACGCTCTTCTCAGCTCTTTTCGAAGGCTAAGTAATAATGTGCTTGATTGAAGTGTATGTGTGTGATTGATGCCTTTACTTCAGACGGCATAAGACTTCGATAACAATCCAAAAATGGACCAAATGGCTCGTTTGTATAGCTTTATTTTATTTTTATTTCCCTCTGGTTCGGAAAAGTTGAGGCATACGACTTTTTGCGTTGGTCAGATGCAGTTGACGTGGAAAAAAAGTCTGAAAATTTAACTCGTAAATTGTACATCTAAGTAAGTACAAGAAACGAAGATAATAATTCAATTCCCCAAATGTTTTTCCCGACAGTGCACCAACTGCTTTAGACTAGAGGGAGTGTAGTGTTCTATTCAATATCACTCTTCAGTCCCAACCCTCAGACATTTCTGTAAAGATTGGTTGTGCTTGGGGGATTTTAAGCAACCAACTTTAACAAAACCTAATCTATCTGCCCGTTTGACCTTACTCAAGGAGAATAAAAGAACTCATGACAGGAACTCAGCTTGGTATTTAACGGAGTTGGCACGAGAAATAGCTTGGGATATTCTTGAGATGATTGAGCCAGTCCAGAGCTTCCAGGGGATGATTAGGCCAGTCCAGTTTCAGGGATGAATGGCCAGTCCAGAGCTATAGCGACCGTGGCTTGAGACTAGTACACGTGGAACTAGTGGCGAATACAGAGAAGTGGCGTATACACAGCAAGTGTAGTAATACCGAGAGTGCAGTGAGTGGGTGGCAGACGGTTCCCCAATTTCATGGAATTCTAACCAAACGTCACATGTTGATGTTCACGAGTGGCTTTGCTGGGAGAGCTACTCCTCGATAACGAGCGTGAAAATGTTGTCAGAAAAAGTTTCGATTGGTAATACTCTCTGGCTAACGTTACTTGATATAAATATTATTACAATAATGCGCACTAAATATGCGTGTTTTAATCGTACGGAGTTGGTAAAGATTACTCGAAGTTTAGTCTTGTTTTTATTACTAAAAATGAAGACTATTTTAATACTTGTAATTTCATAAGCTTTAAAGGGATAGCAGGTCATGCTACATTATCTCCCTTGTTCGAGATCGAAAGATCTATCCGTTACGTAACATCGGTAACGGAAAAAAATATGTAGGTTTACTATGCGGCGCTTAACTATACCGTAGGAGATCTATCAAGTTGACACGGACAGCTATCGAGTAATAATAGTGGCACACTTTAAGTCTCGTGAGCCCGATTGATAGTGCCGTATGACCGTGACTGAAAAGCAGTTGAGCTAATATTTGAACATCCTAAAAGAGTAGCGATGTTAGAGAGTTGAGAAGTAAATTGAGCGACACGGTCACGTGTGGTGCATAACTGAATGTGGTATCCGGGTTATCCAAGAGCAGACAAAGGAACGTACTACAGTATTTGAGGGAATGGTGATGGACAGCGACTCAGCGTATAGAGCTAGGAATAAGAGTGAGCGTATAAGTTGTCCTCGCGATAGAGGCAATGGACTCACAAAGTTGAGATGCACTGAGTCGAATTTTGTGTCCATTGATGAGGTAAGTCTGTAGTTTGCACGATTTTAAATGACTATATATCAGCCCGACAATCGTAGCAAAGTTGCACGTAAACCTTGACGTCTGTGCGCATGGATGCCCTAACACAATGTCAGCAATCAAACACAGTGTTCGATAAATCTTTGAATGTGATATAACATGGTAATTAGCTGCTCTATGATAGATTTATTACGGCAGCTACGAAAAATGACCATGAAATATTTAGCAGCAAGCCTTAAAGAACAGATAACGGTTTTTAAATCTAAAGCCAACTATAGGAGTCCCAGTAGCAGCTTCAGATTATTATTCCAATACCTGTTCATTTACTTGAAATAGTAGATATAATATAGGGTTGAGGAAGTTGGTAATAAATGGCTCTCAATCCATTAAGCAAAATATTTGCAACTAGTACATTGAGAGGAGGTTTAGCATTAGGCTGAGATGGCACATTAGGTACAATTGAGTAGTGCTCCATCTTAAAAATTTTGCTAAGTTGTTTAGTAATTAAATTGATGATAGTAAAAAATTTTTTTTCATATAGAGGGTTGAAACAAGAATTATTTTCCCTGAAGCAGCAAAAAAATATTCTATCACCCACTCACGGTAAGAGAAATGATTAGCCACTTGACAAAATTATGAAATGCCTACTGAAATCCTTATCCAAATACTACTCATGCAGATCTACCCTTACACAGTTAAGAATTGCACAAGTTCGCAAATTAACCTCAAGCAGGGCACAGGCAGATTTCTTTAAAAAATTGGTCACTCTGGGGATGTCACCAATGTAAAGTTTGGTTGTGCTTGAAGGATTTTAAGCAACCAACTTTAACAAAACCTAATCTATCTGCCCGTTTGACCTTACTCAAGGAGAATAAAGGAACTCATGACTGGAACACAGCTTGGTATTTAACGGAGTTGGCACGAGAAATAGCTTGGGACATTCTTGGGATGATTGAGCCAGTCCAGAGCTTCCAGAGGATGATTAGGCCAGTCCAGCTTCAGGGATGAATGGCCAGTCCAGAGCTATAGCGACCGTGGCTTGAGACTAGTACACGTGGAACTAGTGGCGAATACAGAGAAGTGGCGCATACACAGCAAGTGTAGTAATACCGAGAGTGCAGTGAGTGGATGGCAGACGGTTCCCCAATTTCATGGAATTCTAACCAAACGTCACATGTTGATGTCCACGAGTGGCTTTGCTGGGAGAGCTACTCCTCGATAACGAGCGCGAAAATGTTGCCAGAAAAAGTTTCGATTGGTAATACTCTCTGGCTAACGTTACTTGATATAAATATTATTACAATAATGCGCACTAAATATGCGTGTTTTAATTGTAAGAAGTTGGTAAAGATTACTCGAAGTTTAGTCTTATTTTTATCACTAAAAATGAAGACCATTTTAATACTTGTAATTTCATAACCTTTAAAGGGATAGCAGGTCATGCTACATTTCTTATCACCAAGCAGACATTGAATATCATTATCTTACTTGGACTGAGCGCCTGAGGGAGTAAGGGACCGTCGAGGAACCCAACAGGAGAAAAGGCCTTTAAAGGCAACATGAGTTTAACAAGTTTGTATTTAGGCATTTGAATATAATATCAGGTGTTGCTTATCTTCTTTCTTCGATGTGCACGTATTGCCGGGAGGGCGCCGGGACGTATAGTTGGAGCACGTGCACTTGTTAGTGCGTGGGTTGTTTGAGTCCCATCCTGTCCGCAGACAGGATGGCTGGTTTCTGGTTTATTTGCTCTACTGTTGGCCGTGAGTGGTTTAGGTGATGAGAGTTGTTGGTGGAGATGCTGACTTGGGAAGTGCTTGGTAGAGAGTCTGTCACGCCGAGCGTTGCAGCGTCATTATATGTATAGGGCGGTTGGCTGGGCTCTGCTGCCTCAGCGTGACCGCTCATTGGTTAATGACAGCTAGCCTTGCGTGGGATTCACTTCTTCTCTCCCGTTTGCTCATTGGTCGACGACAGCTAGCCTCGTCGTGAGGCTTACTTGTAGTGGAGCCATGCGATTCACTACAGATGCCCCTCCGCTGTTTTTTGAAAGAAACAGGAGTAAAAATTCCATCTTTTTTGGTGTGATGATAGCGTGATGATACGTGTTATTTCGGGCTCCTTCATCAGTCAAACGTTGTCTTGACCGCATGACGATTGTGCGTCGTCGACTCAAGTACTAAGGTGCTACCAGTAACACGTGTCCGATGATGTTAGTTGGTTGTTTGCCTTCTTAGTTAGAAAGCTGCATCCTTAGTTAGGAAGTCGTAGTAAACGCAACCATGTATCCTGCGTGGGAGACGGCATAGTGCGTTGAAAGAGCAGTAGCAGCTCTGTGTAGACATCGCGTATGGTGCGTGTAAAGGAGCGCAGTGTTAGATCTTAACGCTGACATCTGAACCGGAGCTGAATACACGTATGTTTTCACACCCGAAGAGGTAATGATGCGGAGGAACAAATTATGGCTGAGATGAACATGAAAAGAAGCTGATGTTGCTGGAGTTCAATGAAGTGAAGCAGATTTGAAAATACTATGCCGAGGAGCACGTACGCTTGGCATGATAACTCGTGCTGCTTGTATAATCACTGTCATGCCATTGCTCTTTTCTCCATTGGGTGACTCTAGGGGTCACCAGTTGTAGTGTTCTATTCAATATCACTCTTCAGTCCCAACCCTCAGACATCTCTTATCTCTGAGCAGACATTGAATATCTTTATCTTACTCGGAGTGAGTGCCTGAGAGAGTAAGGGACCGTCGAGGAACCCAACAGGATCAAAGGCAATTAAAGGCAGGATGAGTTTAAATTTGTATTTAGACATTTGAATATGATATTAGTTGTTGCTTCTTCTTTCTTCGATGCGCACGTATTGCCGGCAGGGTGCCGGGACGTTTAGTTGGAGCACGCGCTCTTGTTAATGCGTGGATTGTTTGAGCCCCATCCTGTCCGCAGACAGGATGGTTGGTTTCTGCTTTCTTTGCTCTGCTGTTGGCTGTCAGTTGCGTGTTCAGGTGATGAGAGTTGTTGGTGGAGATGTTGACTTTGGAAGTGCTTGGTAGAGAGTCTTTCACGCCGAGGCCGGTCGGTCGGAACCAATAGGAAAGATTTGAGAGAGAGTTTGGCACAGGGTGTACCTAAGTAAAGGGGTGAAACGGAAAGGGATACTAGGAGGGGAATAGAAATGAGCGCTCTGCGCACATGTATTGAGTGGTGGGGGTCTGCCGTTGGGGTTTGTTCTTGTAGGAGGTCTCTATAAAGAGTTGTTTTGTTACCCTAGAGGGGTATTGATGCTAGGTGCGGCGGTGTGGGGTGTCATGTGTATTTGGGTGTTGGAGAGGGGCCGAGTATTTTTGTTTTCGAGCTTGGGTAAGCTCTGTGTGGTATTTGTCCAGTTTCTTGTGGGAATGTGAGGTGTAGGTATAGTTGTGGGTGCATGTGTTCAATGTTAGTCCATATTCTTTTTGCGTGGTCGTGTAAGAGGGTGTTGATGGGGGCTATTTTGGTTTAGCGGTGTAATTGAGCTGATGTGTTAAAGTCGTGCCATTCTGTGTTTGTGATGAATCGTGTTGCTTTGTTTTGTACACTTTGTAGTTTTTAGATGGAGGATGGCGATAATGTGTGGAGTGGAATGGCTGGGTAGATGAAGGCTGATCGTACGTAGGCCAGGTAGAGCTTCCTTTTTGTGTTCGAGTGCATGTGTTTGAAACGGTATAGGCGAGAGAGGTTGTTTTGTGCTATTGCTTTCCTCTGTGTGATGTGTGAAGTGTATCCCTGGCTACTGAGGTGGAGACCTAAAACTTTACCTGATTTATCGTGCGGAAGGGGGGTGTCGTCTACGTGCACTTCGTATTTCTTGCAGCGGCTGATGGCTATAAGTTTTAATTTGTTTGCGTTTGTTTGAATCTTCCATTTCCTTTCAAAGTCATTGATCTGGGCTGTTGCCCTTGATGTCAAACGTGCGGCCATGTTGTGGTAGTTGGGACTGAATGTGATTTGTGTTATGTCGTCGGCGAATGCAATATAGTCGGTGTTTGGTATGGGTGGGGCGAGGTCGTGTAAAAAAAACTGCCCCTTGTGGCACCCCTGATTTTATGGGGAAAGGTTGTCATGTGTGGTTTGCGATTCTGATTGCAGCGGTGCGGTCTGAAAGGAAGTTTGTAAGAATTTTTGTGAACAGTGGATCAAGGTTAGGTTGCGATAATTTATATTTTAGGCCTGTGTGCCAGACTTTATCGAATGCTTTGGATACATCTCGTAGGATGACGTCTATCTTATGCCGTTGATTTAAGTGGATGTGCAGTGTCTCATGTAGGGTGGCAAGAGCAGTGTGTGTTCCTCTTCCGTTTCGGAAGCGGAAGCGTGTTGTCTTTTGTCGTATTTGTTGTGTATAGTGAGATGGTATGTGAGTCTGTAGGTGAAGATTTTGTCTAGAAGATTTCCGTGGATGTCGAGTAGTGATAGTGGGTGGTAGTTTTTTATTTCGTGTTGTGAGGTGGACGGTTCCGGAAGGAAAAATCATGATGGCGTGTTTTAATTTGATGGGGAAATATCCCGCGGAGATTGCGTTGTTGAATATGTATAGTAGGTACTGGAGCATGTTGAGGGGGAGCTATTTCAGACGGTATGTCGTGATTTTTGTGTGTCCTGGAGCTTTTTGTGAAAATGTTCGTAGTGCTTGTTTGAGTTCTTGGAGTGTGATGGCTGGGAATTGGAGGGTATTTAGGCGGGTAATGTCTCCAGTCTCGTGTGGTTTTAAGCGGAGTGTGATGTTCGTTATCTGTGTTTCAACGTCATGAATGTGGTTTTCGTCGTATTTGTTGTCGGGATCGTCGGTGCCTGAGTAGATGTTTGACCAGTGTGTTCTGAATAGAGGTTCTTTGTCACTCGGGGAGTGGTAGTATGTGTCGTTGAGTTTAATGTAAGGTGTGCTTTGTTTAGTGTTGTTGCTTGACATGCGCTTAATGGACGACCAAAATTGTTTGGGGTTATCGTTCATTTTCATGTTCGTGATTGTATGGTTCTATGTTGCACTGTATAATCGTTTGTATGTTTGTTTTATTTGGTGTCTGAGGTTTACAAGTTCGCGGTACAAGTGAGGAGAGTGTCCGTGTCTCCTGAGGTGGTAGCAGATGTGATGGTATCTTGTTTGGAGCAGGAGTGTTTCTTGTGTTGGTTTGATTCCTGGGATTGTTCTGTGAGTGATGGTTGGAGGATTGCTTGGTTGTGACTTTCCCAGTTGGACAGGTGGTTATCGATCTCTTCCAGAGTCGGTAGGGGGTCTTGTGGTACCGTGTGTGCGGTGAGGAGGCTTTTGTATTGTATCCAGTCAGCGTTGTGGAAAGATGGGCGTGGGCGGATGGGGATTTGGATGGGGTTTGCAGTGATAGTTGCTATTATGGGGATGTGGTCTGATGGGGTGAGCGCCCTTGGTTGAAGTCTTATGTTGTGGAATGTTCGGGTGTTTGTCAGGACTATGACGGGACTGGTGGTGGAGTTATGAGTGAGTAAGGTGGGAATGTTTGGTCCGATGTGTATACATTTATTTTTATTTATGAGTGAGTGTATTTACTTTCCTTTCTTGTTTGTGTAATTATATCCAAGTGTAGGGTGCTGTGCGTTCATACCTGCTAGTAGGTAGGTAGGATTTTACCGTCTAAGTAGTGTGTGCATATCGATGTAGTTGATGTAGTTGGTGCGTGGTGGGATGTAGGTTGTGCCTATGGTGATGGGGCCTTGCGGAGTTTCGACTGTGACTCCGAGCATGTCTGAGTAGAAATTGTCGTGTAGTTTAAATGGGATGTCTTTCCTGATTGCTATGGCTGTGCCTGCGTGTTGTTCATTAGCTTTGTTTGCAGTGTATGTGTTATAGTTCCATATTTTTATGGGGGTGTTATCTCGTAGGCAGTGAGTGTTAAGTAGTATTATGTGTGGATCGTATTGTCGGTAGATGTTGCATAGTGCTATTGTCTTGTTTTACCAGTTTTGGATGTTATGTTGGATGATGGTGAGGGATTTTATGTAGCTATGTATATCCATCATGTTGTGTGTTTTGGTCTTTCGTGCGTCAGGTTTTTAGGCGAATGCAGGATTTCGTCGAAGTCTTGTTGCGGAATTGCATAGATTGGGAGTTGATTCAGGTGTATTTTATTCACATAGATCTGTTTCCAAATTTCTTTGGGGCCTCCTTTTCCTATTTAGACCTTGATTTTCGGGTTGCTTTTTGAGAGTTCAGTAATGATCCAGTCGTTAGTGGGGTGAGTTGGGATCGGTGCGTGTTGTTCTGCGCTTTTAACGAGTGTGGCTCCGAGTTCGCAGGTGTCAGGTGTCGGGTGTTTGTCAAGAGGGGAGCAGGCTTTCTTCCTTTTTTTTGTGTTTTTTTCTTTGTGCGTGTTTCCCATGGTTGTTCAGGTTCGGTGTTGTCAGAGTTTTGGTCCTGCGTGTCATTCGTTTCTGTTGATGATTGTTCTGATTCCGATTCCATGTCTTGGTGCGTGGAGATTGTTCCAGTGTTTGTGTTAGGGGTAGCAATGGGTGCAGGTTCGGGGTTAGGGGTGGGGTTGATGAACAGGTTGAATATTTTTTATGAATCTCTATCGGGGAATGAGGTATCAATGTTGAAGTGCCTTTTCAGTGATTTTGATGAGATTGTTCCGTAGCTTTCTGTTTTGGCCAGACTAGCGATGTGTGCTTCAATTACTAGAGCAGCAAGTTTGATGTGAGTGTTGCTTGAGAGCGTGAGAGCAGGTGTTGGTTGGTTCGTTTGTTGGATGGCAGTTTTTGCTATGTCAAGGTATGTGCAGTTATTTTTCCCCATCACTTGTTTTTTTGATTTTCGTTTTTCTGATGTATAACCTGTTTCTTATACGGGCAGCTGGCTGCGAGAGTTCGGTGATGTTGGTTGCAATTGAGGCATTTTTTTGTGGGTGAGTTACATTGTTGGTGTGTGTGTTGGTGTGATGCACATTCGAAGCAGCAAGGTGTTGTGGAGTTACATTGGTAGGTGGCGTGATCTTCAAATTTGTAGCACTTATAGCATATTTGGATGTGAGTGTATTTTTCGAGTTCTATCTGTGAGGGAGTGATTTTGGTGTTGAACATCAGTAGGCTGTTTTGGAGGATTTTTTGGGTTATGGAAATCTCCGAGAAGGTGATTTTTATCACGTGGGTGTAGTTTTTAATTTTGGTTACCTCTAGTATTTTTGCACATGGTTGCTGTGACTTGATCTCTCTGGTGATTTCTTCTAGTGTTAATTTCCCAATAGAGCTGTCGAGTTGGTGGATGAAAATGGTTCTTTTGGCTCGTAGGTCAGGTGGAATGATTGGTTTGAGGTTTATATTTTGAAGAGTTCGGTTGCTTTGAGGGAGGTTAATTTGTCGACAGCGGCTGCTTCGTCAGTTATGGCGTAGTAGCCTGAGTTCTTTTCTGATAGTTTTGTCAGCGGAACGTCAAGGTCTTTGAATGTTTTTCGAATATTTTTTTGTTTATCTGTTGTTAAGTCTGGGTTAAGTTTCCGTAGTTGGATCCTGAATGTGGTGTTTTTGGTATGGTTGTGTGCGGGTCTCGTGTTGTGGTTGTTAGTTGAGTGATTGTTAGAGTGCTGTGTGGTGTTTTCGTGAAGTGTTGTGTTGATACGGCAGGGAAGGGGTTCTGCTACGTGGAGACGTGGGGGTCTAGTGTTAACGGGAGTGGGGAGAAGGCTTCTAGCGGTGTGGCCGGCGCTCCCTCTCCCCTGCCCTCCCTCGCGGGAGGACATGTTGGTGGTGTGTTGGGTTCTGTGTCTGATAGAGAGCGTTGTCTTATCTGAGAAGCGGCTGGTACCCTACTTGTACTCACTCTTCCCTACTATAATGGGGGTTTTCCCATAAGGTCTGGAGCCTTTCAGTACACCAGGCGCTACTACTTCTCAGCAACGTTCTAAGTAAGAAAAAGGGGTGGAGGTAGAGAAAGAGAGGAAAAAAGATAGATACTAAACAGAACCCCATCGTCAAGAACATATCCACGCCTGCAGGGCTGTTAAGCGAACTATAAAATCTACCAAACGAAATAAAGAAATTACAGTTGCAGCACAAGCTAAAACTAACCCGAAAAGCTCCTACAAACATGTGAACGACAGACGACTCAAAAGAGACACTATTGGACCACTGATTGATTCTGAGGGTTCAACGCAAACGAACAAACAAAGCAAAGCCAAAATTCTTAATACATGCTTTACTTCTGTGTTCACTCACGAAGACTTAACTGAAATCCCGCAACCTCATGTTTTAAACACTCAGGAAATCCTGTCAGATGGCGTATTTACAGTAGAAGAGGTAGAGCATTGGTTCCCAACCTGGGGATAAATTACCCCCTGAGGTAATTTAGCAATTTTTCGGGGGTAATGGAGGGGTGACAAAAAATGTTAAGAATTCTGAAAATCAAGAAAGCATTGCGGTACCTTGTATTAGGATTAATGTTAACTTAGTCTTAGTATTTTAAGTTGTAAAGTAAACCTACTATAAGTAACAAAGCTAAACCAAATAACAATAAATATAAAAAACTAATATATATACAGTATTAGAAAAGAAGAAATACATAGCTGGTAACCGAAAAGTATTTTCACAAGTATGCTTCAGGACACGTCACTCAGTAACTCCGATGACTCATAGACAAGTCCAGTACGCGTTACTCACTGCCCGAGTTTGCCTATATTTCACACTGCCAGTTTCTCTGTGAGCATCAGCTGAGGTAGACATAAGCTGGTATGTATGTGTATTGCCCTGTTCAGTATATACTTAGTATTTACCCACTGTTACTGTGAGTTTGTGTTATTAATTTTGTATATAATGTATGCGTGGTTCTTATGTTTTCAATGGTTTTGCTAGCATTAGCGGAGTATGCGAGGCTGCGTACGTTCACTGTAGTCTCGCGCTACAAGATGGTCTTGTGCTGACAAGCATGATACATGCAGCCTGGCGAATGTATGCGTGTGTGCTTGAATCAGTGAACTTGTGTTAGCTGCCATGCGAGAAATTATGTACCTCGCGTTTTGCAGTGTATTCATGGATATTGTGTTGAATAGGTGTTGCGTTGAGTTTTTCAGTAGTGGTGTACTGAGGTTTTGGTGTTGCGGATTTGGCTTGTGATATTCGAGTTGTGTATTGAAGTGAAATTTAGTGTTTTAGTGTAACTGTGTATTCGAGTGTGTGAGTGCAGAATTTTTTTTAACATAGTTACATCATTCCTATGCTGAATAAGCTCTTCTAATGTTATCTAGAATTCCATGAAAAACTAAATAATAAGTTCTCAGTGTTCACACTTTTTATGCATTTTTTTCTTTTTCTGAAGATTGAACAATAAAATGTCCAAAAAGCGAACCTACTCTGACGCCTTTCTTCGCTATGGCATTGTGAATTTACCATCCGGTGGAGAGGATCGGCCACAATGTGTGATGTCACAAAGTGTTGACAAATGAAAGCCTGAAGCCATCAAAACTCTCAACTCACCTCCAGAAGTGCCATCCAAATATTCAAAATAAGGATCAGGCTTATTTTCAGAGCCAGGCTGTAGCACTGAAGAATATCCAGTTCGGTTCATCTGGAATTCAAGCCCAAAAGCTTCAAGCTGCAGTGGAAGCATCCTACTTTGTTGCATATAAAGTTGCCGAACAACAGAAATGCCACACCATTGCAGAGAATCTGATTATGCCGTGTGCATACGAGATGGTAAGCAAGGTATGTGGGGAGGATCAAGCGAAGAAACTGAGTGCCATATCTCTATCAAACAACACCATCCACTGACGAATCGATGACATGGCATCAGATATATTGTCCCAAGTTATAACAGAGATCAAAGAAAGCTCATATAGCAAATTCTCCTTGCAATTTGATGAATCGTGTGACGTAGCCAGTTGTGCTGTTCTCCTTGGGTTCGTCCGTTACATCCACCAGGACAGGATCAAAGAAGAGTTCCTATTTTACGAGAATCTGCTGACAACCACGAAGGAAGAAGATGTCTTCAATATCATCAACAGTTTCTTTACTAAGAATGGATTGGATTGGAACAGCGTTCAACAGGTAGGGAGCGATGTTTATATAAAGTCTAAATTAGTATAAATACAATGAATTACATGGCATATAGTCATAAACAGTTTTATTTATTGTACAAGTAACCGTAGTGTAGCTAATATTTTGTGCAAGATTAACACAAAAACATGGTGCGTCGTACTGAAAAACTCAAGTACCAAAATAATTAAATTAATACCATATAATTATAACGCAAAAGATAAGTAACAATGACTAACTGACGCAATCTATAATATTTTTTTTCTTTTTAATCCAGGTCTCCGTCGATGGAGCACCAGCGATGATGGGTGGTCATCGTGGATTACTGGGCCTCATACAAGCTGTCAATCCAGAAATTTCTGTAGATCATTGCATCATTCATCGGTACTCTCTTGGATCGAAAAGCCTGCCTGGTAATCTGAAGTTAGTGTTTGAAAATGTGTTGAAAATCGTCAACTTCATCAAGTCCAGGGATGTGAATTCGCGCATATTCAAGGAGCTGTGCAAGGAAATGGGAGAAAAGTATGAAGTTCTGCTCTACAACACCGATGTTCGCTGGTTGTCACGAGGCAAGGTTATACATCGTGTCATTGAGCTCCGAAAGGCTATTCAAGAATTCCTGGAACAAAAAGGATCTCCTTTTGCTACCAAGTTCACTGATAAGGAGTGGCTTGCTCGACTTTGTTACTTGGCTGACATATTTGCGGAGCTGAACAGTGGTAATCTGCAACTCCAGGGCCGAAACACGACTGTCATTGATGCCCATCACACTGTGGCAGCATTTCTGGGGAAACTGAGACTCTGGATTCGGCGCTTGGAGAAAGGAGTGATCGCCCAGTTCCCCACCCTAGACTAGTTTATTGAGGAGAATAGTCATGATACTGGATCTCTTCTACAGACCATCAACAAAGAGATGTGCGACCATTTGAAGGGGCTTGAAACAAGCATGCATCACTACTTTCCAGAGAGTGACCAAGAAACAGCCAGTCTTCAGTGGATCATTCATCCCTTCTCTGTACCTGATGAGGCCATTCATGATGATGATTTCCCTGCAAAGGAGGAGTGGATCACAATGCGAGCCAATGAAGCCTTGAAAATCGAATTGCAAAACCAAAATGCAGATTCCTTTTGGATTTCACGACTAGCCGACTCGCCAACTCTGTCCAATAGAGCCTTGAAGTTGTTGGTATCATCCTCAACAACGTATCTGTGCGAGAAGGGGTTCTCAACTGTGCTGGGCATGAAAACAAAAAAGATTACTCGTTTGAATGTTGCAAACGATGCCAGGCTGGCACTTTCAACCACGAAGCCAAGAATTCCTCAACTAGCTTCAAATATGCAATTCCAACCATCTTACTGATGCTCTTGACATCTTTGGTAAGTCATTAGAGATGCAAAATGTACTAATACAATAAATAAAAGAAATTATCTCTGGTGTTTTAGTTTAGCCATATATTTCAATGTTGACAAAATTTTGTGAAAGGGGTAACATGCTTAATGTGGCATGCTAAATTGGGTTACAAGCTGAAAAAGGTTGGGAACCACTGAGGTAGAGAAACAGCTCAGCATTTTAAACCCATATAAGTCAACCGGACCCGATGGCCTTGGTCCCCGGATACTCAAAGAAACAGCCGAAGTAAGAAGCGAACCTCTAACAAACATCTTCAATCGATCTCTTGAAACTGGAATAGTTCCAGATGATTGGAAGCGCGCAAATGTCACTCCTATTTCCAAGAAGGGGAACAAACAAATCCCTAATAATTATCGTCCAATCAGTCTGACATCTGTCATCAGCAAAACAATAGAAAGACTACTTAAAGTCTGTATAACAAAGCACCTTAATGACCAAAATCTTATTAATGACA
>VCRD01005249.1:14689-36487 GCA_006783055.1 Trinorchestia longiramus
CTCATCGACGATGTAGACTGTTGGGACGGAGAGCAACGTTTAGGTCTAGGGCATGGGGGAAATAAAGGGGCACCGTGATAAGAGGGAAAATTAGCGGCATCTTAAAGTGTTTCATCGTGAGTGTTAAACATTGTAGCCATCATCAACGGCGCATCTCCTGTGTAAGAGCAAGTTCAATGTTGTTATTTTCTATGTGATCGAGGTTAGCAACAAGGTAATTTCGTAAATTGATTTGTACGCCATTTAATTAATTTCTTCCATTTTACTGTTCAATTATTAAATTTGCAATTCATCCAATAATAATGCTAGGATTTCATGTTGTGGGTTATATGCCAATGTGGTAGATGACTCACTTCCCTCCTCGTGGAGTTAGAATATCATGTGTTAAATCTTTCTGTGTGTGTCATTACCCTCATCTTCCCATTGAAAAAGAGTACTGGGAATATCTTTTAACATATCATGTATTCAGAGGATTAGAGTCCCTCTAGTGCGGTTACGTGTGTATGTTGTTGCATTTAATTAATTGTGTTTATTACAAGTATTAATTGAATTATGGTAGTAGAACACTATGTAGAAGACCCATGTATTTAACCAGGATTACGTAAATGATGAGAGAGAAAAGAGCTCATCAACAATCAGTCAAGCATCATGCAATTGACAGTAGGTAGATAAATTTTTACCTTTTATATGCATTAATCATATATATATACACCCGACATTAAACGCGCACCGCCACATTACCATAAACCGTTCATGGTTATATTGGATTTCACATCCACAAGCGACTTACAAGATACACATAAAGAAGTGTGATATTCGAAGCATATCACGTTTTCTGGCATTCTCATTATTCATTCAGGAAGGTGTAGTCCTATAAATCACAAACTCGGGCTGATATTCCATCCCTAGGCACTCCAACTTCTACGCACGAGCGAACGGTCAAGTTATTAGCAGAAGCTCTGCACAAGCCCTAGAGAATTTTAAGTGTCAAAATTTCTTCTATTGCCGCTTCAGCATTAGGATTTTTCCTGTGCGAAGTTTGTCAGCTACGAGAAGCCATGAAGCTCTGTTCAGTACGTTACATTGTGTTAACATATCTCACGAAAATGACAGAATTCATTTCACGAACAAACTACACTTTTACATTTTCGTATGTGAGATTGCTTAGGAATGGACGACTTGTAGCAGCACTCCCTGTAAAAGCCAATACCTGATTTTCATTTTCCTGTCAAGTCTCGCTTACCTTAACTTTAGTGGATTTGGAGGTGTGTTTGTTGAGCTCTTCAACTATGCTGATCAGCTCAGGCTCTGTCATTTTGCCCATCATGCGTCCGCTTGTTGCCAAGTTCACGATGTACGCCTCCAACTGCTTGCCCTTGTCCGGCTTAGCCAAGCGGATGGTGTTTACTGTAAATGCAAAACTAGTTTAAATTTTCGACGTAAATAAATATATGATTTTGTCTCACCTAAAGAATCAATAAGAAGTGTCAGCTAATTTTGCTATCGAAAATAATTCTTGACGCATATACTGAATTTACTCTAAGATGGAAGCGTTTTACATTTGTTAGATGTAAGGATTCATTCCATTCATATCATATCGTGTCATTTATGATATCATTTGTTACGTTTCCATCATATTCATCCATATCATAACGCATGCATGCGAGCATTTGTTACTTCAACTTCTGTTAGTATAGAACTCTTCCTGTAGGAGTCGCAAGACATCACAAAAACAATAAAATTATAATTATAGCCAAGGACTTTCAAATCCCCTAATTTCTGCGAACATTACCTCCTATTTTACTATCATTTCTGCCAGAAATGTTTCACAGTCACCTATGTCAAAAATATGTCAATTTTTTCTACCACAATTTCGTCATTGTCAGCAATACGTTACTCTCACTGGTGAAAATTCTGTCATTGCCACTTCAGAAACAATCATGAGACTCACTTGAGTCAGAAGTACGTCATTGTCACTACTTGTCACAATAATATACGTCTCTCTGAGCAGAAGAAGTCTAGCAAAGGTTCCCAGAACTACCGTCACTCACATCTAGCGGCGGCTTCCTGACTGAGCGCCTGCCCTACGATGGACTTCTTGGCTGCCTCCTGCTGCTCTTGCTGCTCCTGCTGAGCCTGACCACACACGGAGCAAAATTTTTGACGATGGCATGATTTGTTACTCAATTACAGTGACTTAAAAATTTACCAGAATAAAATTGCATTCGTCCAAAAACTATCATTGTCAACTCAAAGAAGAGCATTTAAAAATGAACTGTAATTTCAGTACTAGCGTTTATGGCGCTAATATTCCTTTTTGAAGCTAAACGAGATAATTAATTCAAGTACCAAATGCTTTGAGTCTCTAATTCACACCTATCGGGTGCCCGAAGAAAAATTTACTTGTCAACCTTTAAGGAAAGTGTAAAGAATGAAGTGACCATATTTGCTGCCCGTTAACTGTCTTCCGAAAAGCATTCTAGATATATTTCACTCTTAAGAAATTTCAAAAATATAATTAACAGAAAATATATTAGGCCTAATAGTCTCAACTGGAGACGTTAACATTGATTAAAAGATGTTACTGCAGACGTCAGTTCATTGAAATTCCTATATTGGAACCGAAGAAAATACTATAATTATTACATTTGCGATACGTAGTCCCTGAAATAATAGACACAGCGTAGCTACCAGTAACATGGTTACAGTGTAATAGCCACCTAACTTCGCACAACTCAATGGTGTTGAAAAAAAACAGAAACTAAAGTTTCAGTTTACCCACAAAGTCGCAGTGCATAGTCTTTCAATCTCTGATCATAATCTACACTTCCATAGACCATTTTATTTTTTGGTCTGAAATCAGTTAAGCTCGAATTAAATACCTGCATACGAAGCTCGAAAAACGTCAATAAATAACATATGAAAATTAAAATCATACTAGTAAACTTAATGAACTAATAACTCTTAACGCCCCACTCACCTGCTTCATTTGAAGTTGCTTGGGATCAATCTCCATTTTCCTTCTCTTATGGGATATCTAACATACAGATGCCTGGAAAACAATAATGCTTAATGCGCTTAGAAAACAAGACTAATAATAATGCTTAATGCGGTTAGAAAACAAGACTAATAATAATGCTTAATGTGCTTAGAAAACAAGACTAATTAAACTTCTTCACAATAGATCTATAAAGAAATAACGTAGTGTTTCAATCTTTGTAGGCTCACACTTTTGATGGAAGGAAATGTGTAACATGCTCAAAAATTTATGATGGCGGTACAAATTTTGAGCTGCTCAGCAGCGCAGGAATTCAATTTCAAAAAGTGGTATACTTTTTGTACCACCAAGCATTAGACGTGACCTCTTCGGAGGTATGAATTGTGTACCACTAGACTTGAAAGGGCTAAGATATCCAAGCAGTTTGAATGCAAGCTGCAGGAAGAGAAGACAAAGCATTTATGCGTTTGTTTCACCTTAGAAAGTGAAAAATGCAGTATGTATTCTGCTAGGGATCCCGAGGAACGCAGAAGTTCCTCAAATGCAAGCACTCTGAAGCTGCACCTCCCGAGGGGTCGAAAGAAATGGTTGCTAGAAGCTAAGTTTTCTATTCAGAGAACTGGTAAATTAATCAGCTTCGAACTATAAATCTGTAAGAACCAGATTAGTCATACACACTGTTAATTTCCAGAAAAAATTGTAGAAAATATAACCATTATTATTATCAATACGCGTAAGTTTAACCGCCAAATTCCCTCGATGAATGGGGCAAAGAGCATCAAAATATTAAACTTTAAACAAATAGGAAGTTGCGTGCACTGAACGTCGGCCTTCCTCAGAAAAGAAAAAACGAGATAAGATAAGGCCTAGCTAGCTACCTACCTACAAAGCTAAACCCTTCTGCCTGAACTATTCCTGATTCTGCGGTGAATAGCAAGGATTACCACTGAGGAGCGCTAGTTCCCCCAAAAGACACTGAAGAAGACTGATACATCATTTCCATGACCGCAACGAGACAAAATTCGTAAGTATCCCGCAAGGAGCGCCAAGACTCCACGATAAGCTGAAGAAGTCTCCTGCACCGCATCCCCCTAGAAGTTACACAGTAAAAGTAGTAGCGAGTTACAAGACGTGAAAAGAAACTCAGTGATTAACTGGAGCGGGTAAGACCACAAATACGAAAATGACTAAACAGGGCTTACGAGATTGCACTGAGGGTTTACAAGATTTCACAACTGTGAAAACCTCAGCATGCAAAAAGACAGGAAAATTGGAAGAAATATAGAAGAATCGAAAACGCTCATCCACCTCAATATTTCATAAGCACTGAAATACTTTTTTGGAGCACGTCACTGAAGAGAGAGGGTTGAAACCAAAATCAAAGTACAAAACTTGCGTTTGTTTCTTCTTCATAATGCAAATATTTTATCTCGAAAAAACAAGGTGAAACTAGCGTTAAAGTCAAACTAGTAAGTTTAAACAAAACTAAGAGATTCATAACACAAAAGCTTTGAACATTTCCAAAAGTTTTTCATAAACAGTACAATACCGAGATTCTGAACTAACTTTTGTACATTCTATTTCACGTATCACAGACAAACAACAAGGAATGTATCTACACTTTCTAATTTCAACGATTCTTATCAATAATTATCTCGTCAATTGAAAGCGAGCAGCAGAAAAACAATGAAACCAAGCCACTGTCAAGAGTTCATAGTGACCAGTCAATTTGTGATGATAGGAGTGAAGGTATCACCTTGCATTATAAACATCAAATTACCACTAGATAGAAACAAGTGTGAAAATATGTGCTAACGCCTCATACTAATTATTAAGAATATTCTGTTCCAGATGTTAGAAGTATTTATTCTCTCAAATTGGAACAATTATAACTAAATCTGGTCGCTGGAAAACTTGAAGTTCAATTTTAATGAAGTTTCTTGCACAAATATGTAAACACAGCAATGCATACAAAACTAGACTTTGCCTCCACCAGCCGATGACCCAAAAATGACCTAAATGTATTTTTTATATTAATACTTCACCGAACTATTTTATGCCAAGAGCAAGTCTTACGCGTTGAGAAAATCAGCATATCCATAAAAAGTACGTACAACGTTCCCTGAAACTTAACACAAAATAACAGTTACACATTTCCTATTTATCGAATCTATGCGATGAAGTTGTAAGCAACGATGAACTTCCTTCTGTTGAAGATAGACAAAAATTCATTACTAGACTCTGCAGTGAGAACGCTAGCAGCGCTCGAAGACTTTATAGAGCTTGTGCAGGTCAGCAATTTCCAGGACGGAGGTGTCGTGTGCGAGATGCTGTGGGGGCTGAAGGTGCTCACGTAGCGCAGGGTACAATAGCTGTTCCGTCATCCAACTCCAGTGCGTCTGCGCGCCTGACTCCTGGTCACAGAAAAGTCATTTTAAAAAATTACTAAAAACTCGTTCATTAAGCAGAAAGTACAACTACATTGTAGCTATCTTTCTTAATATCGGGAACTAAATCATTCATTTTGATTGGTGTTATGGCTTAAGGTTTAGCCCAAATTAATGCAAGCTTTTTGGCTAGATGTTAAGCTTAATTTAAGAGGCACTACAAAGGGTTACATTTCCAGTGTCTTGGCAAGTACAGCCCGCTACATCACGAAAACAGCAGTTAAAATTTCTAGAAAGAACAAATAATGCAAGTGAAAGAATACTGATATGACGAAAAAATTCAGCCAATTTTTCAATGTTTAACGAATGGGAAAGAACTGTAGCAAGACGAAAATTCCGGACTTAAATAACTGTCAAATTGAATCCAAAGCCTAGCGATACTGGCCAGCAGCAGACTGAACACCTCGTAAGATGGTTTTCCCAACCAAGTAATGCGAACAAGCACAGACGCAATCAGTGTCCTCTTACAATTCTCGCACAAAAACTGAAAAATCCTATCATCCCCAAACTCAAATACAATAAGCAAACTGTCCTGGAGGGAACTGTAGCTTGAATGTATCAGGAATGAGCCAAATGATCCATCCTTACGTTGCTACCCAAGTCCTATATCGTAAAATGCGATTTTTTCCGCGTACCTATGTTCCACAAGTTTGCCTTCAAAAAGCCTAACAAGACATTGGGTCCTATCGTAACTGCTTGAAATCTTCACTAGTCCACACACATTCTCCAACCCTTTCGATCTCATTTGCACACTCCTGCTACCTGCCTCTATAGTATAACTACCTTTTCTACAGGATCCTCTTCTTCCGCTAACGGTGGTGAAGCATAGAAATGCGAGATTTCCTGGCACAGACTCCTGAAGCAGTCCACTTCAGTGTCCCAGTTCACTTCGGTGGTGAGACGCACTACAAACAGCGGCAGGCCCGTCATCGCTGGTACGAAATCATCTGCAACAGTGCACATAATAGTGATAATTTTAGTCGTACCAAGGTGTGAGCGTACCAGTAGTTCCGGTCATTTTCGGAAGATTGATGTATGTGGCCATTTCAACGGGCACTTCAACTCCAGAAGCAAAGGTTTTCTTGTCATTTAGCTTCATAGAAGCAAACGTGATCCAAATTTATTGTCGAAACATTAAAAAGCAGTTGATCTACAAACTTTTTGTGACAAAAAGAAATGTAATGAATGCTTTATGATGTTGAATTTAAAACAAAATAGTTTCAAGTACGTAGAGCACATACTTGCATTCGATTTTAATTTTGAGCAAATACTTGGATTTTAGTTCAGATACCACACGACAATATTCGTATAATTTAAAATTACATTCCTGTTGGATCATAAATACAATTAATAACATCGCTTCCAATAGTGCTATAAATATATAATATACGCGGTAACATCTCAGGAGTAGGGACACTTAACATAGTAACAGCTCTTGACAGCAGGTATACTACACACAGTCACGTGTGTAGCACCTGGTCCTCTAATTTCCGAGTCCAACATTTCTAATTCATTAAAAAGAAACCAACTTATCTCAAAATTAACGTACGAAGGTAGGTTCGTAAAACGTAAAACTCTGAACCAAATTTAGCTTGTAACATACATTAAAGTTCTTTACCTTGTATCAACTTAGAAAACTTTATAATTTGACAAATTGAGCCTAAACTTCGAGGCCCATAGATATCATATCTCAATATTACGCTACAATCTTCAGGTTTTCCAGCGTCCAAACCCAATTCTGGAGACTCAACAACATTTTCCCCTCAATACCCCGAGCACTTATCAGACAGTAGGATTTTAAGGTCAGAAGAAACTTTTCAGTTCTCTCGCTTCCAAGCTTTTGTAGTTATTCCGGACGAATACGAATACAAGAAATACAAACATAATTCTGAAAAACATTAGCGTAAACGTGACTATTTAAATTATTCCAGTTAGTAAACTGAGTCCTCTTTTCTTTGTAGAGTTCATACGACTGTATTAATTTACATGCCATTTTATTCAGCGCATCGTTATCATCGTAGACATGCACTGATCTTACAATACATATTCATTACTTCCTACTGTTAAAATTTGGAAGTAGAAATCTTAGCGATGTAGGGTCGGTCAGTCATCAAAGATACTAGCTTTGCACGTGAATAGCTAATGCGATTTTATCGAACGAGGTAAAATGACTAAATATATGAGACATAATTTTTTGAGGACACAAACAAAATGAACTGAACAGAGTAACGCGAGAGAACAAGTGTCTCACCTATGAGGTACGGGATGGAGCAAAGATTGCCTTCATCATCAATTTTGATGCTGAAATAGTCCTCGAGCATAGCAGACTTGGAGGACAGGAATGTCTTGATGTAGTCAGCCAGCGACTCCTTGGAACCATCCGCCTCATTCCAGCCACTCTCCGGCTGATCCAAAGCCAACACAGCCAGCTCGCTCAGACTGGCTGGAGTCTTGAGTATTTACATCAAATACAGGGATACAAAAACTAATGAATCAGACGGGAAGATACAGGATACAAAATGTTCGTTTAAATTTAGAAAACAATTAGTTACTTTTTAAGAAAAACCTCAAATCGAAAATTGTCAGTTGAAAAATATTGGTTCACCCCACATCAAAAAATTAAACTTATGTTCAATCGGTTCGATGAGAGCAAAACATCAAGACACTATACAGTATAGCTGAGATGAACTTCAGACAGTAATGCGTACCTAGAGATTTTGTGTAAAAACACCGTAATTTACTCACAGACAGTTTGATTACTCCATGGTTTCCAAAGTCCTTCAGAAGCATTTGGTAGAACATCTGTTCACTGAAAAACAAATCAACAACGAGGTGACTCACCAAACAAATCAGAATAAAAACTGGTGATATATTGAATATTACATTTTGGATAAATTGTTGCATCAGCATAGCAGGGTTTTTGGAAGTCTGATTCGCACTGCACGACAGCAACACTTCTCACCATAAATGCTGAGTGCACGTGAGGTAGAGGGAGGTGTTGTGTTGTATCAAAGCGAGATGCTCATCAACGCAACCCACGAAGGTGTGATTCTTGAGGATATCTTGTAAGCCGCTGTGGCAACGCGTATTAACTTCTTTTAGAAGTTCGCATACACTCGTTAGGCGTAGCTGCCGACTGAAAAATTAAAATTTTGAAAATGAAAAAACCTGGCGCAGGGCCCGAAAGAAATTAAAAAGCCAGTAGAGTTCAAAATATGAATTATGTATAAAACCAAAGAAAAACTTTTCATGATGGAAAAAACCTCGGGGAAAATGAAAACTATTTTAGAATTAAAAAAACTGCCGGCATACACAGTATTGATATTAAACAATCACTAAAAAAAATTCATAACACTAATTTAGTCGGCAGGTGATTCAAAGAACTTCATGTTTCAACAAATAACAGCCATTCGAAAACTTAGGTATAGAAAAGCAGTACCGGTTTGACGGCTGCTGGGAAGATGAGGACGTGGATGCCGTCACCTGGCTATCTTGAGAATTGGTGTCCACCTTCGAAGGATCATCTGTGCAACCGTCATTTCTGGAATACGAGTGTATGTTAATCCTTCAGGGTGCAGTGCATCATGCACATTGGTTTTCTAAAATGATTACCGTACCCTGGCGATAATTACTCCAGAGTAATTTTTCCTTAACTTTCACAAATAAATTGCGCTGTAAAGCGTTAAATATTGACGAGTATTGGATGGCTTAAAATGAAATTGAATTACCCATTCCAACTGGAGCTTCACAAATAGGGTATAAAATGATAAGAATGTGAAATGAATAAAATAGCAGAAAAAATATCGACACAATTCTTACATGAGGGTACGCACAAATAAATGTTGGCCACATGTGAGAAAGAAAAAATATATCAAACGAGGGTCTTGTCTTCCTGTGAACAGAAATAAACCCAGTAAACTGCAACAACATTTGTTTCATCTGAGAACGGTTCGTAGTAATGTGGCCAGTGTACGAGTAGTGGTCTGTTCAAGTCTTGTGACGATGAAAGGCTTCTAGCACATCCTAAGAATTGAGCAATAGCAAATGAAACAGCGTGCAACGGCTATCCTAACATGCAATACATTTGTGTAATCATTAATAATGTAGACCCTAGAAACTCGCGGGAAAAATCCTCTTTGGTGAAAAACAAAATATGAAGATTTGCTTTATCGTCATTAATAAATTAAGAACTTTTCAACCTAGACCTAACCACAATATTCACCGATTATAAACAATTGACATACAAATTTGAAATCGTTCTAATTACTGCTTATGATGCTTTTGTAAGCTCTATGGCTCACAGCTTTAAGCCCTTCATAACAAATTACGTACGTTTTCAGTGAAGGAATTACTTGTAAAATAAAAGATGATTGAATATAACCGGACAGGTTTCCAATGGCTCAAATTTTAAACGACATCGATACTTCATCGTACAAGAATAAATAAAAATAGTAAAGCACAATTATTAGAACGGATAAACGTTGAAAAATAATAATAAACTAGAATGTATAAACGACCATTAAGTAGGATTAAGATTCTAGAGATATACGCAGATTCACTGCGCTTAACTGGGACCAGGTAAACGCAATGATTTCAGTTCTGAACTATACCTCTTCATTTAATTTTCACAGATTTCAGCATTCGTGAACGTCGCTCTTAAAGATCGTTTACGTAAACTATATTATTTTTCATTCGACTATTTATGATAGGAATATGTCAGTTCAAGGAACTACTTACCATAGAAGTGGCCAATAACTAAAAATTAACAATTCAAACAAACTCAACAAATCCTAAGCGTAGTGGTCCTCGAAAAGAGCCCTATTGAAAAAACTTCCACACAAAACCTGAGACTTTGCATTTGAAGAACGGCAGCACATAGCGAATAGAAACTAAATGTGTCGTCAGATTATACAGCAACCAACCGCGTGAAAAATTTAGTGAGCTTTTGGTCTTTGGCGTTGGTGCGGACGAGACTGTGATCGTAGACACGACCTGTGTCATCTTTTGAGGAGCTGGTCTCTTCACCACTCCGTTTGCCCACTGACAACCCCACAGCATCCGGCAGCAACGACTGTAGAGGTGCAAATATTTTCTGACCAACGAAATAACACGATAATAAAGAATGTTACACATTCTCTAATTATTTTCCAGTAGTGAATGGATGAAATTTTAGAATTAGATGCTCATCAAAAAGTCACGCAAGTTACTAAATGAAAACTAGATAATAAATGTTAATATCCACGAAATGTCAAAAAAAAACACGACACTAAATTTTTGGGCAATGGAAGACTAACAAGTAAATGAAATTAGGAAGACACCATACTGCAATATTGCTTTAATATCATAATTTCTAATTTTAAGTTTCATCCTACAAATTTGCTACACCGTACACAGGACGGCAAACCAATGATGGAGAACCGACATCTCCAACTGTTCCCCTACATGGTTGGATCACCAGTAAAGATTATTTCAATATTTTGCCCCTGAGCCCTGAATATAAGTCCATCCCATAGTCTAGACATTATTCCCAGATGTTACGTACATCTTCCAAAATGACAATGCTCCAATACACACAGCTCGTGTGGTTCAGGACTGGCAGATTTACATGGATTGCCAGCTACACATGATTACATATGAAGCTCATTTGCCTTCTCAAACTTTCAGACTCCAAGTTTCACACGAACAATAATCGGTCTATCAGGATTTATTACAAAACTGGACAGTGGTAGTAAAATTTAGTTTTACTGTTTTAAAAAGCATAAGGAGCAAATCTAGCGTCTATTTAAAATTTCTATTAATAACGAAGGTGGAACGACGGACTGTGTAAAGATATTAGGGAAAAAACTGACCTGTGTGTAGAATGTTCTTGATTGATTAGATCCAAGAAGTTTCTCATCCACCGCCTTGGAAATGGTCTCAATAATGGCTTCTTCGTGCAGGAAACTGACCTGATAACACAGCCAGAAATAAATACGAAACTCAGGAGACTGGTTTAATACAACTGAAAACCTGATCGATCTGGCAAAATGACCACACGTGCATTTAAATATGAGAATCTCTGTAATGTAAAAGACTTACGATCACAACTTTCATTTTCGTTAACCCTTTCAGGTTCATACTTTTAATGGAAAGAAATGTGTAACATGCTCAAAAATTTATAGATACATTGGTATATTCCCTCACATTCGGTACAAATTTTTAGTTGCTGAGCAGCATAGAAATAAAATTTTAAAAAGTGGTATGCTTTCTGTACCACCAAGCATTAAACATGACCTCTTCGGAGGTATGAAATGTGCACCACCAGAATTGAAAGGGTTAAAATACATTCAACAACATTCAGATGTACATGAGCCAGCTGACAGGATGACAGGATGATACTTGTATAAAATTTAGAATCTGTACTTCTAATATAAACACAATTCAAATACTGGTAATCGAAGGATTACGAGAAATTATCATAGTTATAATACAGTACTATGTATTGTATAGAAACAAGAGTTGCCCATCTGAACTAAAATCTATCTTTTCGAGCACGTGACTTGTAGTCACAGTCTGAAACAGCATGTTAACCTGTACATTATGAAGCTATTCAAGTGACTTCTAAACATGGAATAAATGCAACATGACATTCATACTTTCATCTTGTCGGCATTCTTCTTGGATAGCCAGGAGCGGGAGTTTATGCATAATTGTGTTAGAGAAACGCAGTTGTGATCTAGAGTGTACTGACCACCACAGCAGTACGAAATTAACTCACTCGTGTTAGGGAGAAGAAGATAAAGAGCTGCTCGTACGTATCTCTCTGCTTTGCATTGAGTTATGAGTTACAATGATAACTAATACCGTTTAAACTTCCTACACGGCGTGATTGCATTCTGCTACAGTCAAGCTAAATCGGTACTCTTCAGTATGAACTAAGTGAGCAGTCAGCATTCAGAAGTCAGATAGGAAGAGCACACACCTCATGTTTAGTGGGATGCATGTTGACGTCCACATTCTGGGGCGCTATCTCGAGACTAAGGTATATGAAGGGATGTGTATGCTTGGGAAGGTATGCTGCATACACGCCCTCGATAGCCTTACGTATACCTGAAAAAATAAGAAAACCATGAATAAAATAAAATTATAAAAACTAAAACCGCAGCTCTAGATGCTTTACCAATGATATCAGAGCTGGAGGGGCAACTAAAAACAAGATTTTCAGGACAGATTCAGTTCGACTTATATCAGAACTTGGTTACATATTCATATGTCCCGAGGATAAAACTACTAAAAAACTATGCACTTATAGCTGCTTTCGTCCAGTTTTGAGAGCAATTCATAAAATTCACGTCACATAACAAAACATTGCATCAGTATATCTATAGTTAACATGTAATGTCAACTCGGCTAGATTACAGAATTTACCATGATTGAGGAGCTGAGAACAAATCCATCTCAAGAATAGAACACCTGAATTATTCACGTTATATCTCATGCAAGGAAAAATCGCTCAGCTAAGTTATAAAGGACATTTAAAGAAAAAAAATATCCAAAGGAGTCTTGAGTTTTGTGACTTGTTTATTATTTAATGCAACTCTTTGATCAACTTATAAACTATTGAATATTCAACGTTCTCAACAGAAGTGACATCGTTGCTGCACTAGTCCCATAAATTAATGGCTGCCCAGGGCAGTGACCTCACCCAGTGAGTCCACCAGTCGATGGTTGATGAAGAGCAGCATGACGCCACGTTTACACGAGTAGTTGGCGTTGGTGACCAGACCTGAACATTTGAACTGGAGTCGGTCGTCTGAAAACGACACCTGGAAAAGTGTTTCTGTGAGTACTTTCGAAGAATATGAAAAACTAGTTACCAAAGCCAGTGGCAATAATGATAAACTAAACATGTTCTTTTCTTGACTAGTTAGACCAAATCTAGGAACTTAATAGCACTGCAGAACTGATGGAAATCCTAGACAAATCAGAATGACACTCGAATTAAAAGACGAAATTTATGCGCGGGTACAGCATGTATCTCAGTTAATAGATGAAAATCAGTTGGGAGAACAATTAATCACGAACAACCACAGCAAGATAATTCTCTTGACAGTGTATTGAAACAACACTGAAATGTCTCGTTTTACCATGAATTTGTCTAATTTTCTGATTCTGATATTTACGACTGGTTAATACAAAATTTTGCTACCCACTCATATTTAAAGTTATCTTTATTGAACCATCCAGTGAGAAGAACAAAACTATTACTGATACTAAAATGAAAGAATACTATTGATCAAATGAATTAGGATGGAACTATGCTAATACAGTAGATCCCAAAACTACTTTTTTACTTATACTGATATCAAAAATTGCCTGCAACGCTATTACCACTAACACCATCGAAATTAAGCTAACTGGCTGAAATGCATCGGACACATTTTATCAATTGAAATACAGTATCATGAAAATGGGTGACACCAATTCTTCGATTCCCCCTAAAGCGTGTCCACACAAAAAAGAATTCTAATTTAGTTGAAAAAAGCAGGAAATAAACCTAAAAAATTAAAAACTAACTTAAATTTGATTTCCGAAATTACAGTAGAAAAAACCTGATTCCTTCTAACTTCAGCTCAAATTAATAAAACAATAATGAACAATTTTCATCAGGGCTCGATGAATTTAATCATTTTCGTATACTAGGACGAGATTAATTTTAAATAAAAATACCCAGTAGGATCACACAACTCCTAAGCAATTATATTCGTTAACTTTCTCGACCCGTTAGAAAGAAATCAGTACCATCACTATGATACAGCTATATGATTTTTTGTTTCACTATCAAGTTGCACTAAAAATTTTCTATTGAAAACCAAGAAATTCGGAAACCATTACTTAACTTACTAGCAAATGAAATTCAGCAGAAACGATGATTGCCTGCAATAATTTTTAAAAATGAATACATTTTTTCCCCAAGTTCCCTCCAAGAAAAAGCATGCACCAGTAATGTAAAGTCCCCTACAAGACCAGATTTGTCCCCCATAACTTCCTCACAGGCAGGAGTTCATTAGCGATGGCACTGCCAAAAACTATGCGGATGTTCTCTTGAGATGAAGAGTTGGGAGGCGTCCTGAGGTCGACGCAATTCTCGCCCTGTTTCTTCAGGCTAAAGCCGACCGAGGCGTTGTGGACTGCATAGCGACTCACGACCTGAGACATCACAGTTAGCTAGAAAACAATATCCCACTTAGCATAAGCAAGAATACACGCTTAAATAGAGCACACAGAACATTGTCTAACTACCGGTAGTTGTAGGCGCTTCAATACAGGAGCTAGCTTCTTCAAGAGACAAAACCTTGGATCAATCTAGTTTCAATGTACACGGTCCCCCTCACATGAACATTTCATAACTCTTGCAACTACGCACGGCTCATTCATTTCGACAGAGGTTTAATCTATCTCTTCCTACACTACTTTCTGCAGCTCAGATAACTAACTATGCGAGTTTTACAAGGCGCATTCAAGTTATAACACATTCGATTTTTTTCAGGACTGGAAATAGTTAGAAACATGCGGTTTGTTTTAAAATACGTGTGCACGCTTTGTAAATGCACAACAGAGATGGCTGCTCTGTACTGCACACAGTACTGTAGCAGCGAGGAACTGTTGATGATACTTGAAATGGCGACGTTTTTATTACAAGAACAGCGTGTAATCATTCGTTTTCTCCATTTGAGTGCTGTGACCAAATTTCTAAGTATCAGTTCCAAATTAAATTATTTCATTGATATTGATTTAAAAGGAAACTACACACACTTCCGTGCACAACCAGTACAAAAGTTGGACATGCCATAATAAGATACCAGAAAACCTGTTAGTTTTAGTGCTTCAAGTAGCTCAGAGATGAAATAAAATGTGTCAGTCTACGGAAGACACTCAATATGATACACGCCATTTCTTCTCATACATATGAAGTACAAGAGAGATCTACATTAGGGTACTACCATAACACAATACAGTGGTACCTCGACATACGAATGTCCTAACTTACAAATTATTTAACATACGAATGATCATTTGGTTCAGATTTTCGCCCATGGAAATCTGAACCAAAAACATTCGTATGTTGGGCGGAAATCTGAACCAAATGACAATTCGTATGTTAAATAATTAGTAAGTTAGGACATTCGTATGTCGAGGTACCAGTGTACAAGGTATTTTGAAAGCAGTCATCCAATAAGTCATGTAGTTTTATAGCGAGAGAAAATGGTCCTGGTATACCCCCAACTGACAGCAAACTATCCTATGTTGTGCAGGTGTTATAAAATTGGGTTCTCAAGACAAAATCAAACAAAATCAATTCAAAAGGAGTGTTTGTAATTTATTTCTTAACTACCAGACGGAGTTGAAAAATTAATATTTCACCTAGATGTTCTTTATGAACTTACAATCAGCTGCGTTACCAGGGATACATTTCAGCTAGTAATATAACTACATATGAGTCTTGAGAAACCATGTATAGAGCACACAAATAGCATTTGCCACCATGACAGGCTCGAAGAGTAAATAGAAAAAGTAAGAACACGAGAACAAATCTGACGAAGCTATTACAACAATGAACAATACAGGCACCCACCTCTGCAATTCGAGCATGTTCCTCTGCAGGACTGCGCAAAGCTTTCCTCCTGATGGAGACATTGTAGAACAAGTCCTCCACTGTGATCTGGGTGCCCTGGTTGCCCGCACATGGTTTGGCTGGACCTTTGGGTTTTCCATCCAAATATATGCACCTGAACAATACAAAGGTTATTTTATGCTGAATTTTATACCAAGCACTCCATGCCACAAGGACAAAAATGCTTCCAGCTAAAAAAAAATCCGCTGTGTATGGTACCAAAATTTCACAGTCAAGCTTCATTTAGTAGTCAACCTACGAAATGAGACCAAGAAAACATTAAAAAATAGATAATTATGCTATGGGAATTTTCCTTTTTCTAACTTTGTAAGACAATTACTCAAAACATGTTTTGAAGATCTTCAGCTTTATGGCATGCAATGCCTCACATGTAACTGGGCTAATACTGGAAATAAGATGAGCTCAATGCCTAAAATTTTCTTTTGAAATGTTAATCATTACAAAATTTAAAATGTCAATGTTAATCATAAGCTAAAATTGGATACTTGTTAATTGCCAATACTCCACTGGTTTCAATATTAAAATGATGACCGGCTTTATGCATCAATTATTAGGATGGGATAACAAATGAATACATAAATTAAGTAATTTAAATAGAGACTATATACTCATAAGTAAAATAGGAAACCTAACATCAAAACATTCTCATAAAGAAATGGCCAATTAGATGCATTTCCATGTTTCTGCCATGTATGATACAGATGAGTTACTTTTGGAACTAATACTTTGTTTCAAATTCATCAACAAGACTAAGGTTACTTTTGCACCCACAGAGACATGCCTTATGCTATGGCCACTCTTCCATTACTAACATTGGTACAGGTAAACAAATTTTGTGCATCGGTTCACATAGTTACAAATGTACATTTTTGTGGCCTTAGTAACAGTATTGGTATTAACAAGTATTAGCAATTCTCATGGTATCTATGCAGTTCCAAGATAGGATTCTTGACTTGGAAATCAGCCACAATTTGGTATAATTACATTCCTGAAAAACTATTCATAAAATATAGAGCTACAATGTAATGATCAAAAAATTTTCCCTTTCATCACTGGCTCTTAGGAAGTTCATTAAACTAACAACTTATTTCTCACTTTTTCTAAATTCAATGCATAAAAACACATGAATTACAGGTTACACTTCATTTTAATCTATTATAATATACATGCACTGAAGAAATAAAAATTCAAAATACAATTCAAGAAAGAAACTTTTATGAAGTCAGTTGTACTCTATGGAGAAAAATTATTGATCTTTTTCTGCCGAAATTACCCTTGAGCAAAATTATTTTAGAAAACTCAAAGTTCTCAAAAAATGAGGAAATTGGACAGTAGTTTTATTTCTGCAGGCCTGTTACCATCACCCAGCAACACTAGAACATCACAGCAAAATTTATATTGAAGATAGCTGCAAATTTCAAAAATACTAATGATAAAAATGATAGAAATTCAGTCCAATTAAACCACTCATATGTGCCATAAGATTGTTAATTAGAGGCATAACATGAATGACATTACAGGAAACTTGTCCACACAACCAGACTTTAGAGGAATAGAATAGAATAAGGCAATAGGAACGAGCCGTTTGGCCCATTCTTGGTTCAATACCGAAGTCCCATGCCGTGCCGATGAACAAATGCAGCTTGACTGTCCTCATTGATGCTGTACCTGTTTTTGATATGAAGCTGAAATGGAAACTCCTGAGACAACATTCCAGCAAGTGTTTTATGAAATTGTACTCAAATCTCAATGTTAATGACTTACTTCCAAGCACAAGGATCATCTTTTGTTTTAGTGAGGATGGAGAGGTGTGCCACATGGCTGATGGACGCTAGGGCTTCTCCTCTGAAACCATAAGTGTTGATCTGCTGCAAGTCACTGAACTCCTTCAGCTTACTGGTTGTGAAGCGCTCACACACTATGTCCAGGTCACTCTTGCGGATACCTTTAAGATTGCGAACAGATATGGATTAGGTGTGCAGAGCAAAAAGAAACTTTTTTCAACAAATATACATTTACAAACTTCAAAAAGAGAAAGCCCATAATGAAAGCAACCGAAGCAGAAATTAGAACTACAGTATACTATGTCTCCTACTTAAGCAAGTTATCATGAACTATTAGCATGAGTCTCAGAAATAGTACCAAGATCAATTTACATAGAATACATCTAAAAGCATTGTCTGTAACTTTCGTAATAAATGTCTTTAACTTATTAAGGGTAGTGTGCACACTGGTGGGGCATAAATTGCATCAAATATTTGCACACACTTTATGTGTCAATAAATTTTCTTGAGATGAATCTCACCAGTGCCATTATCTTGAATTTGTAGAAGTTTGAGTCCACCTTGCTTCACAGTCACAGAAATCTGGGTGCTCTTTGCATCCAAACTGCAGATGAGACAAAACAAGAATCAAAATTATCAATATGCAAAAAAGTTAAATATTTTGATAGATACAAGGCCAAAAAGAAGTCAGCTTCATATTACATGTGAAGCCAAGTGACTGCATTCTTTCATTCAGTTTGTTGGTCCAAATCATTTGTTACTACACAATATGTATTTATGGTAATAAATTTGTGATTTATTTTAGCTATGGTGCAGTCAGTGTCTGCATTATATTTATTTCTTGCAACACAAAAATGAAATGACATACTCCATGTACTACAGCCTACAATTTAAATATTAAGCTACAAGCAATTGCATATTGTAAAAAAAATTGAAATCAAGCAATAAAATACCAGTTAATAAAACCAACAAAAGCACCAAAACAAGGATAGTGAAAATAACACAATAGAAGGAATCATATATGATAAAAAACCAAAGTTTTATTCAATAACAATTAAGAATGTAGCTACATACTACAGCTCAAATTTAACTTTTGTGTAAAAGCTTTTCTAAAAAAGTGAACACAACAATACAGCTTTTTAATTCTATAACCACCAGCTTACTTTTTGACTGAACAAAACATTATGTAAATTATCACATCTGTAAACATAATTTTGCTCATCTTTTGAATGAAACATTAGGAATGTAAGACTGAAGTAAATTATTTATAATGTACTTCAGAAATGCCTGCCATTAAAAAAGGTTCAAGATTGCTATAGAAAAAATTATTAACAAATATGAATTCTCATCAAACCAAACTTGACAAATTTCAGTATTTGCATGAACTGGCCCTAGCATTTTATCCTCCAATTGAGGGGTCAATAATTTTGTTACTTTTGTGAGAAGAGAATGTTACTTACAAAAGAAAAGCTTCTCAGGTCTCATACATAGAAATGATACATATACATATCAAACATAAAAGCAATATAAAGAAGCACAAGAGCTACTCACTGCAACTACCAGCAACACAAAAGAGCAAATTCTCCACATGAGTCATAAGTCCAGATGGCACACTATGCCAATGCCTACTAGGATACCATGTATGCTAGCAGCTACACACCAAAAAGTATTTGAATGTTTGTATAAATGAGAAATAAATGTCTCAAATACATATATTTATTGTATGAAATAAAATACCTAATTACATACCAGTTTTCAAGCATTTCCTTGAGAGCATTGGCAGGTCGCTGAACTACTTCTCCTGCAGCAATGCGATTCACAACAGCCTCATCCAGTCGCTGGATCACTCCAGCTTCTAAACAACTACTACTCATGTCAGCAGCACCAACTTGTGCATCCGAGTCCAGTGAAAACTCGGCTAANACTTCTGCACAACACAACATAAATTAGTGTCATAAATTGAAAATGTAGCTCTTAAATGAATAATAAATGACAAAAATAAAAAATGAGCAAGCACAGAGTACTTTAATATTAATGATTTCCTGAATCATTCTATTGACTTAACATGGTTGGAACTGAAAAAATTCCCACATTTTTTTTGAAGCCATAACACTAATTGACTTGCATGTAAGGCCATGTTAGTTCCTCCTACTGAAATTAACTTCATTAGTCAGAAACATTACTTCAGAAGCCTCAACAAAACAGTTTGTGTTGAATGTATCAGAATATTTCAGGCTATTATATTCTATCTTAAATTTAGAATGAACTAGAACTGCATAAAATCTTGTACCTTTAATGGGCTTTATTTTTAAAACTGCATTGAGTAAAGAAAGAAAGCATTAATCTGTAAAACAAACCAATAGCATTAACATTTTGATGTAAATTTCAGTATTATGAGTTGCACGAGAACATATGCAACAATGCTCACCAGATTAAAACTTGAAAATGAACCATCAGAATTACTTGCTGAGCAGTTTTTCTATTCATATTTTGAATTAGAAATTGTATAGAATTGCTATAAAGTGTTGGAATAGTAGTAAGAAATTTTTATAAAGTTTCTTTATGTACTTGTTTTAACTTCTACTTCAAGAAATTGATCCTGACTAGTAACCTGAAGGATTTTAAAGAAAAGAAATCAGTTCTGGTCCTTGAGACTCTCCAAATCATCTTTACTGCCAGGGGTTGTCAAGTATTTAAAATTCTTTGCTTAACTATAAATTCTCCAATCACATAGTAGGCTAGTTTACACTAAATTAATTCTCTAATTACATAGTAGGCTAGTTTACACTAAATTAATTCTCTAATCACATAGTAGGCTAGTTTACACTAAATTAATTCTCTAATCACATAGTAGGCAAGTTTACACTAAATTAAGGAAAAAATATTCAGATAACACATTTCCTACAACTTTTAGGTAGTAATACTGCATCACTGAAAAGTACACCTGCAAAGTAGAATCTTTAATTTCTTTCATTTATAAAAACATTTTTATCCTCAAGAGACCCAACTGTGGGCAACATCACAGGAAATGCAGAATGTGTGAAGGTTCCTTATCTAAAATCATGACAGAAATTCCAGAGGAATTTTAATATGAAAACATATATGTAAACTAATAAACAAATACTTTATGATATATATCTATAAATCAATGATCCTTCTATTATGTTGAACTAAATTTTCTTCAAAATGAAATATATAAATCTCAAAAAACTTTAGCATCAAAAAATATAAAAGAATTTTAAAAATCTACATTAAATAAAGCATAAAAAGTTACATGCTTATGCACTATATGAGAAGTAAATAAAACTAAATTTTAAGTACTCTGCTGGATAAACTAGTACTATCATCTTAAAAAAATTGATCAAAAGGTGTACAAGCTTTGTGGACACACTAAATAAAAGTCACTAAGTACCTAATGACTGAGCAAACACTATTATGTAAATTTTCCACTTTAACTTGTTCTAACTAAAATAAAATGAATTCTTTGATTAGAAAAACTTAAAGGAAATTTTGAAGAAAATTCCTTGTTATAATTGAAGTAACTCTAAGCATCTTCATAGATGAACTTATAAATGCTTTCCTCGCAGAGAGCAACTTTGTCTCGTTGCTGTTACACTCTTCCCTTGCCCAGTCATTCAACTTCCCAACGGATGGATCGCCCATGTATTCTCTTGTTGACTTTTCCCAATGTTCCCTACCTCTTACTGAACATAATGTTTCCCGGCATGTCTACTACCCTAAACTATTTTATTCTGCTGCGCCTTTTCAATATCCACACATGCCAGACTCCCATTGAACCCTGCACACAGTGGTTGGTTGGTTGGTTGGTAGAACTGGAGCCCTCCAAAAAAGGCTCCAAATAGGCTTCTGGCAAGTGTAGTGACACTCAGCCCA
>VCRD01005250.1:13459-36482 GCA_006783055.1 Trinorchestia longiramus
CAGAACATGAAGTCTTGCCTTCGACGTCAACATGAAAATGAATCAAGTTACACAGAACATGAAGTCTTGCCTTCGACGTCAACATGAAAATGAATCAAGTTACGCAGAACATGAAGTCTTGCCTTCGACGTCAACATGAAAATGAATCAAGTTACGCAGAACATGAAGTCTTGCCTTCGACGTCAACATGAAAATGAATCAAGTTACACAGAACATGAAGTCTTGCCTTCGACGTCAACATAAAAATGAATCAAGTTCTGCATTTAGAACTTTGAAATGTAAAGTGGGAATTATGACAAGAAAAATGTACACCAATTTGAATCTATACTGAACAAACAAAACTGTATTTCTTATACGAAGAATAATTACCAGAGAATGAAACGAAGTTTATTTGTGAATAATTATTTACGTGTTGCAATTTCCCTTAAGGATTTTTTTATCTATTCAATTCAAAAGAAGTATTTTAATTGAAGAGGAAAGAATGCACTACATGTGTTGGAATTTTGCAGCCAATAAAGTATTATGATTTGTGCTTAATTAGTCATGCCTTGCAGGAACATAACTGTTATTTTAGTAATTAAAGAATTAAAGGAGACCGTGAAGTTGTAGAGATAATACAGTCGTAAGCTGTTCAGTTTTTTGTAGCAAGTGAAGAGATAATTTTTATGCTTTAAATATTTTGAACTGTGAGAGGGAAAGATTTTTCCTATCTTAAATGCATTATTTCCGCTGACGAAACTATGGATTGCCACCAAGCCTACCCGCCTGTTTTACGTACATGTGTCAATGAATAGCATCACGCACATTCTTGAAGACTCAATTGACAATTGTAGCTATAGCAATATTCCAAAACTGTGTCTAGAAGAGTTTTTTGTTTGATCATACAAGTAAATATCCTTTGTAACACGGGATCAAAATTTGCAATTTGTTCGCTGCATCTTTTGAATGCAAAGAGACAGGGACGACATCTTCTCTAAAGCTTCATGCAGAACAGACGCACAAGCTCTCCTCTAGAGGCATGAAATGCAGCATGCAAACTGTACTGAGCAAGAGTCCGCCGTGCAGACAAGAAAGAGAGATGGTTTTTTAGCAGTTCATGCCATGATACAGTGTTGAGAAAGGGAAATGTTTTCCTAGTTCAAATCTCTATGGGTTTATTGTATTTTTTTTAATTAATATCATCCTGTAGAAATAACTGCAGAAATAGCTAATAGAAATAGCAACAATCAGCCAGATAAAGGACGAGTCGTAGAAAAAAAGAAAACTCCTTCGTCAATTTAACTCAAGGACTGGTTCATAATTTCGAGCATGGCTGTGCGATAAGTCTGAGGAGAACTTTTGACACCCAGAAGTGTGTGATATGTAGGAGCTGACTCCGTGAAGAGATGAGAGAGAAGCAATCAAGAGCAGCTACACAGGCAGGCCTCTACTGATCGATGCTGAAGGCAGCACCTCCTGCTTCAGTCCAGTCTGCTCCAAGCGAGCTTTCCTGAAGGTTAGTGCGTCAACGGTACGCCCTGGACGATCCTTGGCCATTGCGGCAGCCCTGCAATGGAGGAGTTAGCTTTCCAAAAACTTTTCCAGTGTCATGAGCCTTCGTGGGAGATAGCCTAACCGAGCAGTGTCCTCCGGTGTGCCTGCCAGCGTTCCTGGCGCTGCATTGCGAGAATTAGGTCGGTTTTTGAGCTTGAGCTTTACAATGGTAGCAGTGGGTGGTCATCTTTATAGATGTGACTTGCCTATGGACAGCATGCAATCCTTTCCTTTCTTCTCATTATCTTGTTTCCAGTATGGACATGTGTATTCATTTGGGATGTTTCAAGGCCGCCTTCACTTCTCCACCTCCAGAATCCTTGAAGGATTCAACTTGCCTTGTCCTTGACGTCCTTTTCAGCTCCTTAGAATGATTATTTCAGATAAATATTGAAAATGCAAATGAAACAAATCCTTTTTGCTTCTTTCTTAAGTGGTTCGTAGAAAGCTATTAATATTTTTTAAGAGATATATCGTATATTTTTCCCTATAACATGTTTTAATCCATGTTGCCGCGGAAGCTGTACCGAATTTCCTTTTTAAATCTAAGTTTTAAATCTTTGAACTGTGCTTACACTCCCCATTTACGCTCTTGCAATTACCGTACGCAAATTTCTTCGTAGGCTTACTGTACACTACCATCCCTTCAGTTAGAACATTCTGATCCACGTTTGGAAGTTACTGTATTCTTGTACTGTTGAAGAAAATAATAATTTCAGATGCTCGTCCCTATGTCTAAAAAACATTCAGTTGTAGCGTTTCAGATGCTCGTCCCTATGTCTGAAAAATATTCAGTTGTAGCGTTTCAACCCGAGGCTCCTACTCACCTCAGGGCCAGCAAACCGTGCTAGTGCTAGCAGGAACAATGCATAACTACTTTTACTACAGTAAGTTTGGCTCGAAATCCTTCCAAAGATATCATTGCAATTCCCATAGCATTTAAAATAAACAAACTTTGCAGAAAACGCTATTTCTATCGGTATTATTGATTTCATGTTTAAAAGCATCATAACTGGTATTTCTTCGCTCCAGGACTGAAAAATTTATATATCTGTCATAATTTTGATGGAATATTATTGAAGCTACAATTGCATTTAAATTGCAAGTCATTTCACTAGTACTCTACCGTAATGAGACACTCCTTTGAATATTCTTTCACTTGGTGTCACTTTCGAGACAACACATTGCTGCAGGACAACATGGAAAAACACTCTGTGTAACATGTCTGCAAATGTGTATCGTACTGAAGGCAAAAAGATTGTCCGTTTTATTCAGGTCGTTTTCAATGTAGGAGAGCAGTGAACATCGGAACCGACGTAGTACAGTAGCAAACTTGTGTTCGCCTGCTAAATTGCATATTGGCTCTCCTATCGCGATACTATCTTGCATAAGGCTTTCCTTTCTTAAATGCTCTTCTTTATTTGCTCCTTTGCTGATTATTTCTCCGTTTAATTCAGTTCAGCTCAGTTTAGTACAGTTTAGTACAGTCCAGTATGGTTCAGTTTATTTTAACACGTTGCCTCCGATTGCCTGGCCGGTGTAAATCTTCACTTTGTACATATTATTACTAGAAGGCACTGTAAAATTTACAGAACCTAACCTAAGTGGCCCACATACGTACCACTTCGGAGTCAACGTGTTAATGGCAGTTCAAGAGTGTGAACAAAACTTTCTGCAGTTGAGCTTGAATAGAAAGTTAAACGTGACTACCACTTCTTTCCTGAACATCGAATTCATGAGTGATGTCTAGTGTTGTCAATGAGGTGTTAATAACCTTCACATCGAGAGAAGCTTTTGTCTCGAAGGCACGTACAAACTTGAATTCGTACATCAATATATTCATCTATATTTAAGTCATTTTCTAGAGTCCGTTCGAACTGGAGACCGTATGATTGTTTCAGCCACGAGTACGTTCAATGTTTTATTCTTTTTTTACTGAAATTAAATGCACGAGCGAAATTGTCGTTTGGATTGGCAACCCAGACTCCCTGTTCGCTCAATAGCCGTGAATAATTCCTTCATTTCCACATTCTTGATTGCTATTTTAAAGCTTACTGCATTTGTCGTATGATTTCATGCTATTGAGTCTGCCCTGTGGAAAAGGAGCTAGAGTTTAAGAGACTGACTTAGAGTCTGTGTCTAAGTCAGTCAAACAGGTTAGCTCTCCTCCTCTTCTCTGTTTATGATATGAACACTGTTTTTATTTATTATTCTTAAACAATTCATGGTGAAGCTTCAAATACTCTTAAATGAAAAGCTTTTGCAAGGTGATGAGGTCACGAACAGATCGCTGTTTTTAGCCTCGACAGGCACATCCCCATAATTGTAATCCTGAAAATCTCAAGATATTTTCTACTAGTTAAACTAATGATCTACTTGAAAAAATAAATAGATATATAACTCATAAATTTAACATTATATAATACTTTCTTGAAATACAACGCATGATCTCATTTTCATAATGCTGATCTCTATTCGTAACATCCCATCTGTGTCAAGGAAAGGTAATCGTAGTCGACGATAATTGGCATCAATATATACCTTTTCACTTTTTAAACTCAGTCAAACTCTCATCGTAATTCCTACTAAAGGTCGGCCATCCAAAGTCAACCTGCTGAAAATTGTGTTTTTCTCGCTAAAACGAACTGAAACCGAGAGCATCGGCCACAAAGTCTACAAGCTGTCAGAAAAAGAGCGAGGTAAACAAGTGTTAGGTTGTTCCTGGCTGATGCAGGTTCTATGATAGCAAACCTGGGTACCTTTTTTGTTCTGGTTATCCCTTACGTTGTATGAAATTGGCTCTATCCGCCAATATATCAAGACGAAAATAGGAATTTTCTCCATGCATCGATGTGAATGAAACTTGATGCCTGATAGAAGGTGATTGTCATTTTTTAAGAGGAAATTGCAGCATTGAGAACTGTTGCGAAAGGTTTTATGAAATATGAAAACAATTTTGTTGTTATTCGAAGTAGCGACAATTTAACTTCAATCATAGTATGATGCACATTCTGCACTCATTCAATTAATAACCATAGATCCAATTTTTGTCATTTCTCCCGACTTTAAAAAAACCACCCAATTTTTTGAGTCAGTTAAGCATGAACAAGACTTCATATTTTAAGCAGAAAATTCTTTTTATTTCAATTAAAAATTCTTTCTCTCACTAACTCCTTAAAAGGCATTCACCATTTTCGGAAGATTGTGGCCTTTTACAGCGAAGTAAATGTTCAATATTCTTAAAACGATTTATGAAATCATGAAAAGAAGGGTAATTTGTCTCATCACCAACTCCGTGTATCCTGGGCCCTATGACCTGAAGACGAGGCTTGCTCTGTGAGTCAAGTTTGTCGTTACATGATCCAGACGATGAGCGTAGGCGTGTGAGCACACAAATGCTGCTGCGTGGTCACAGGGCTGCGTGGTCACAGGGCTGCGTGGTCACAGGGCTGCGTGGTCACAGGGGCTGAGTGGTCACAGGGCTGCGTGGTCACAGGGCTGAGTGGTCACAGGGCTGCGTGGTCACAGGGCTGCGTGGTCACAGGGCTGCGTGGTCACAGGGCTGCGTGGTCACAGGGCTGCATGGGAGCACCAGATGTGCTAGACTTCACGCACTCACTCCTGCAAGTCCCGTGTCTAGTATGGCGTATCAGTTTCCCCTAACATAACTCATCAAACTTTCATTCCGTTCACTTCCTACTATTGATTTTCTTAACTGAGTACAAAAAAGTAGGCTGTAATTAAATGCTAGCTATTTTATGGGTAATCGTCGAATAGTACACTTATAAATGGAATAAGTTTCTGTGCGTGTACCTGCTTGCAGTAAAGCCCGTGTGTCGTATAGTCACACGAAGAGTTTTGATGTGACGGACACTCAGCAACTTCGCTGCTATTAAAAGTTACTACGCCGTACTTCTTGATCACCAGGGATCTACACCCTTATATCAACGATTTCTTTTTTACAATTGTTTTACTATTCTTTTATTATTGCTTTACTATTCTTTTACTATTTTATTATAATTCCTTTACTATTCTGTCGCTATTCTTTCACTACTCTTTTAGGCATTCATATAAAATTAGTGGATAACTTGTCTTACAAGCAGGTATCCTGCTCCATTTTTAAACTTACTGTGCTTAGTGAAATGTAAAATTCAATGAGTTTTCAAGTGGTCATAATTCATTTTCATGAATATTTTCAAATTTCAGACCTCTTCCCTCTCCGTTTGCTGTATAACGCAAGATCTTGTCTTCTTAACTGAAAAATTTGGGAAAATCTTAGGAAATTGGTTTAGGAGTTGAATCATCAAGGCTCAGTTGACCAATATAATTGCTGGAAAAACAAAAGCATAAAAAAAATTTATTTTCAATTAAGTACACAGTACATAGACATTAGTACATTGGTTTTTCAAATTATTAAGGTAAAGGTCGCTCTATGTAACAATTCGGGAATTCGAAATGAATAAATGACCACTTCATTCACAAGCTAACAAATGTTCTATTTCATTCGAGAAGATATTAAAGTAATAACTCACTTATACGGATCCTGCATTGCAATGCCGAGTTGTTGGTTAGGTGATGTACTGTGAATATTCGTAAGATGTGTAAGTGAACACTAATAATAAGTACGATTACAATATTTCTATTGCTTACTGTAAGGGCAAAATTTATTGCCCTAAGGTTCTTTAGAAAATGGCCTCAAACTCTTCATTACTCTGAGAATAATTAAATTAATTATTCTCAGAGTAATGAATAATTAATTAATACCTATAATTAATAATGACTGGAATTTTAATCCATGAACAATATAACTCAAACTAATGGAAAGGCTGGCTTTTGACAGTGCAAACTGATCTGGTAGAAACGATATAGATTCAACTACATATACTCAGCCGGCCACAATTGTGCTGAACCAAGCGTCTGACTACTACCTAACGATCTACGTACTATGTCTCTAGGCTTCTATCCCTATGTTCTTATCCTTATTTATGCTAAACTGACGCAGATATAAGGTGCAGCCGAAGAGGTCAGGCCTGAATGCAGTCGCTTTATTTAAGAATGAACTAGTATTATAAATGTAAGCTTTCATTGTTTCCAAAATTGCAGCTCTGTTTAGTCTCTTACCGGTTGCATGGCAGACGGATAGCACAATGACAGTCTAAACAAGAGCGACTAATCAAAGGAACGAAAAAAAGAATTTGCGTGAAAGAAAAATGGATCTATTCACTGACAGTTACCATTAGAATGTTTTTTTATGCCTAATGTCAGTTATAAATAAAGTTCTGTACGTCCCGCTGTAGCGACATGCAAAAGAGTTAACTAAAGTTGTGGTCTTTCACCAATTATTCCTACAATTCATCTCCTTAACCTAATTAAAAAATTATGCGAGTCATTGCGATGTATGGCATCAGGACTTGAAAATAACTCAAAAGAGATATTTTAATATATAATTCAATAAACATTCTTCGTATTTGACTGGTGCGGCGAGGCTACAACTAATTTTCTACTTCATTCAAATGAGAAGTTGGTGTCAAGGATTATCATTAAGAACAAATAATAGATATTATTTCTGTCATTAATTTTGTGAAACTACGTTTGTTATATTATTCTTGTATTAAGTGTATTATCATACTCTACATTAGCATTATAATTATTGTTAATATTATCAGCATAGTAATAATTTTAGCAGCGCTATTGCATGTTCCAGTTTATGCAGGAATGTTCAGATAATTTCTTCGGGAGATACGGAAACGTCCAAGCGTCTAGATTTGTTATCCTTCCTTGATGGTAGTTGTGGGAACCGTGGTAGACGATGGTAGTTGTGGGAACCGTGGTAGACGATGGTAGTTGTGGGAACCGTGGTAGCCTTCTAGCTGAAGGTGTATCTCTATGCCCACTTCTCAGCATGTCCATAATTATTAAGAACAGCTTCAATATGGAGATGTGTTGCTCTCTGACAAAATCTCAAAAGTGTAACTACCAGAACATGTTAATGTATCGGGCGTTTTTCATTGTCAGAAGGAGAAAACACCTGTTGTACGGTTAGACCACGATTTGAACTCGTAATTAACTTTAGTATTTCGTGTTACACTTGTACTCACGTTTCCATTTGAACAATGAAGATGTAAACTGGACTTTTAAGCTTGGAAAAGTAATAATGCTCGTTTAAGAAAACTAATGTTCTCCGGAACAAACGAAATGTGCGTCTTTTCTACGACTGTAAAATGAATTTTTCGTTTTCGTTTTTAAGAGAAAATAGTTGTCTAACTTTATTCACTCTCCATCAAAACACATCACAATTTTAAGAACTGCCCAATTATTTCGATGGACATCACAAACTTGCTGAATCTATATCATTACACATTACAATCTTAATGCAACAAGCTCAAAAACACCAATTCCACTGTATAATGATACACAGTTTGTTGCTTGCTTGCTTGCTTGCTTGGTCCGTCTCTCTGTGACGCTCCTGAGGATTTAGATAGGAGGAAATTCGGTAAGGTATACATGTATTATAAGCATTGTATTGTGGATACCAAAAGCACATCCTTCAATATGAAACTCCTTCCCAAAGCATGCGTCCACTGGCAAATCAAATGAAGAGATTTAGTAAAAAACACGTGAATTTTATATACATTTTTTATATCGATTTTTTATAAAATACTGAATTTTTATAAAACACGTATCATAGAGCATCCTGTATAGCACAGGAACACGTTGATATGGTCATGCTGTGCCTCGGTTTAAGCGTAGTTGTGTGGCGGTTGTTCTGCATAAAGAATGTCTCATTCTACGAGGCCCCGGCAACTGTACGTGTTTGTCAGAACCTCCAGATCGATGACTGTACCTGCGTTCCTTTGCCTCCTGCAGCCGTCCTTCCTCCTCAAATGCATGTCTTGATCATTTACTCGTGAATTTCTCATCACCTCCGATCCGAAAAAGTAAGGATACCTTAGAGTGTCCACGTTAAGGATTTGTTTCATTTTTCCGTGTGATGCTCGAAATCATTCACGTTAAGGATCATTTTATTTCATCGTGTTAGATACTCTACATTCTCCATGTTGGAATATCCTTCTGTTCAACATTTTACACAATCTATTTTCAACAAGATTTTAAAGATTACTCATTCCGTTTATTCCTGCTACGACATGCATCAGAAATATAAGAGAAATCTTTATTGCAATTTCAACACGAGGAAAATATTTAACGTCTAATATTTCCGGCAGCTCATTAACAGGAATCAGCTACTGGGTAGGATTACCATGGCGCGAATGATAAATTTCCACAGAAGTTAAATGCAAGAAAATAATTATTGCATAATTTTCCTTATACCGAGTAGAATAGAATAGAATGAGGCTATAGGAACGAACCTTCTGGCCCATTCTTGGGTCGGATAATTACTTCGATAATTATTCGGTTGTTTACCCAAGTCCCATGCCGTATTTCTAGCCGCGTCAACCATGTCGGCAGCGGGATTCGAACCCGGGTCTTCCTGCTCGCAAGCAGATTCGCTCACCAGTCGACCAAGCTGGTGATACCAGTCGACCAAGCTGGTGATACCAGTCGACCAAGCTGGTAAGATTTCTCTCATCCTGGGTGATGTACAGATTTTCCCTATGAAAACATGTCACGTAATGGAGAGTAAAAAGTAAAATCAAGTCCGTGAACTATTGTAGTAAATATTTACGTTTAACTATTCTTTGCATACTTATATTTTATTATGAACGGTATGATGATTAGCCGGCGTATTTTACCCTATTTATTTTTACACTCCTCATAAACTTCTTCATTCCTAGCGAAGTTTTTGGTCTTCACTTGCTGGTGGGAAGATGAAGAACGCTGTTCCTTCCTTCTCCTGCCAGGGATGCATGACGTCCAGCGCCCAAAAAAACACAACAGATTTCCACGGGAGGTCCACCAGTCTAACTTTCTTCTAATTCTTTCAAGGGAAGACAGCGAAGTACAAGATAATTCCCGCCGCCTAACTGTTGTAACAGACGTAAAGTTCTTCTCTTAAGTAGCTTGCCCTCTTATTTCCAAGTGATGACAATCATAACCTTTTTACTGACATCGCGTACCAGAACTAGGACAAAGCAAACAAAGAAACTAAATGATAGGTTGTAAAGTAGGGCTTCCTGGAGAGCTTTTCACGCAAGAAACCCTAGTTCTGCGAGTCTGACCTCCATAGTTGCCTCTTTTGAAGCTTCACAATCGCGCTGCTATCGGTGAATTATTTTGGTCGACAGCTCCGCTTCGTGGCTTTTCCTTATTTCAGAATTTAACCTACAATAATGAAGTGGGCCATCGTGCTCAATTATGCTCGAGGATACTTGGCTTAAAAATCGTGACTTTAGGGTGCTTAAATAATGCTATGAAGAGCAATATTTTCGAATGCACTCACAGTTTGAACACCGTGCACTTGCGTGTAGTTAAAGAGTTCAAAGGAGAAAAATGGCCGTCCTGCTCAAATGAGCTTCCATGTACCTTGCTTAAGTAAACTGATCATGTGAAAGCATTTACTTCTCAGGTTTTCTTCACAAAATTATAATAGTCTGAGGGACATTGTGACGGTTCTCATTCTACTTTAGACATCATTGGTCAAGTTTCTGACGATGCGGACAGCTTTTAATGGAAGTATTGTAGTAGTAATATTTGTTCAGCATCCGTGTCACGACATCCACACTTGGTGATCAAGGGCAAAAGAACTGAGAATTCATCTATGCTGAACTGTCCATGCTTCATCATAATGAAAACAAGAATGAAATAAAAGTCTTTTATTTCTAATAAAGTTGGCACATGAAACATGTATTGGCACTAAATTTTCCAATGCTGCATTAGTGAAATTCTCAAGTGGTAAAAAACTGAACAATTATTTTCGTAAACTAAAGGAAAATGCAAGGTGTATTCAGTAATGCATGCTAACTACAGAGTGTGTAATGCACCAGTATTGAAGCTGTACTTTTAGAGCTCATGAAGATTATATAGAGGCTCATGATGGTTATATAGAGGCTCATGATGGTTATATAAAGACTCATGATGGTTATATAAAGACTCATGATGGTTACATAGAGGCTCATGATGGTTATATAGAGACCCATGATGGTTGTATAGAGGTTCATTATGGTCATACATCTTGAGGCTATTCGGAATTGTCCCTATAATTTTAATGCTGTACTTGACAGTAATGATTTTTTTCGCGTGTGAATCACAAGTTATGTCTAAACAAGTACGTTTTTTAATCTTTTTTCCCATTTAAAAAACTAGGTGTATAATATTTATTGAAATCGTCTTAGAACGGTGCACTCACGGTTTTTAAATTATATTCAAAATAATACAATTAATAGTTTGATATTAAAAATAAGATCATCATAAAGAATTATAGTGATATAAATAGTTTTACTCGTGTATATATCAATTGCTTATTTGCCTTACTTGATTTCGTCTAGTACTTACATTGATGAACTTTCCAAAATTCACCGAAAAGTTTATAATTTCTTCAATAAATTTTGACAAAGTAATTGCATCTATTAACCATGAATACAGAATTTTTTACATGCGGTTTGAAATTCGAAGGAAAATCTATTTATTTTTTCTCAGTTTACTTCTATGTTTCTAATTTCTTAATTACTTTTACCCTCGTCGTAAGCAAATAACCTAAAAGTAAGTCTTTTATCTCGCATGCAGTGAAATTGACCCTTTATTGCCAATCACGTCACATTCTTTTCATGAATTTTCGAATTCACGGGAATATTTTCATGAAGCATCGGCCACACCGAGTGCTGGGTCAATACTCTTAATTTTTACGTCATGGCTCAATCTGATTTCCATGACCGTGACGTCGCCACACTAAATAAACAAGACAAAATCTATGTGATTAGGTTCTACTGTCCAGTCGATTTCATCTGAGAAAATTCACAACTATTCCTATCCCAAAACTGACACATTTGGAATTATTTGGCCTCAAGTCAAGTTTTATTTCATAAAAGTCAGCTGGTGCTCAAGCAAATGCATTAACATAGTTTCTTAACGAATCTAACATCATTAACCATGATCGATTACACAGAAATTCTCAAATCTCGAATAAAATACAACAGTTTATTGTACATCTCCTTGATGTTGAACATTCAATACAAAATATATCCTGGTTCTAAGGTTGAAGCCATTTTATATTTACCATTTTAAGAGAAGCAAATGTTTTCATCGTGTTTTAGTCACTGGAATGTTGATACTGAATTGATTTTCATCTATACCAGTGTTTCTCAAAGTGGTCCGTACCGCCCCCCTGGGGGCGTTGAGGAAATGCAAAGGGGCGGTAGGAGGGTACGCCTTGAATGGGGGGCGTATATTACTGTATAATATACAGTAATATAAACATTAGGGGAGATGGAAAATCAAATAGTGTCCTAAGGGGGCGGTGATTGAAAAAACATTGAGAAACACTGATCTATACGGTAACCAAGTGGTGGAAGGTCATCATTGAAGGTTAATTAATATGTAACTTATAATACGGGGAAGTAAGGTGAACGCTAACAATAGTTGTAATCTGGAGGGCACTTTTAGGAGCGCTCCCTGCTGGCTGGATTGTAGACAAGGGTTCGACAATAACGAATCTCAGGGAACAGTTTGAAGAACAGTCACAAGTTCGAAAGAGTCTCAAAAGTCTCAAAATTACTACAAGTTCAAAGAAATGTTAGAAGCTCAAATGTCATATGAACTGTTGCGGTATCATTTCACCGTACAGCACACAGCTCAGGTAAAATTGACCCGTATTATGACAATTTTGAAACATGAGAAATTTGACGCCATTGGACTCTGCATTTATTTTAACCTTTAAGGATATTTTTCACAATTTTGTGTCTTAGTATGTAGGTTTCATTTAATTTATCATTATCTACCTGGCTAATGTATGTGACTATTCTGAAACCCCTGAAATTGTTCAAGGCTGAATTATTTTGGTGACGTCAATTTGAAAAATAAAACTATTTTCAAACCATCACAGAAGACCCACGGCATTCTTTGTCCTCTTTCATTTACTCATCATAGCTTGTAATTCATCATAAACATATGGAATAAATGTACACGTTCAAAACTAAAGTCCCGGCATTTGTAGTTCCTATTCTCGCGGTGGTTGTCGAAAGGCAGACACGCTTCATGAGCACCGTCTTCACGACCACAAAGAGTCGACCTGAAGGAACTACGGATGGCAGCTCTGCTCGTCGATTGTTGTCGGCATTTTTTTGAAGTCCCTGGCTTTTGTTCGGCTAAGGAACATCAGCGACGGTATTGTTCGAGCTTGCCATCTTCTACCTCGCCCACCTGCAGTCCTTCAGGCTGCTCTTCATTCGCTCAGACCTCACATCTGCCTCTCAAAGAACCGCTTCTAATTAATTCTAAGTAATAATTGATAGCTGAGCCATTTTGTGAACAGCGCTCTGCCGTCTAAGTGCTAGAATTTGGAGCGATGGAAACTGACTTCATTAAGAATTCTGCTCGCTATGCAAACAATGTATCTAGTGGTGTGCTTAATTACCGCGAGAAAATTTCTGTATGGGTGAAGTAATGTTTAGTTTTATCTATCAAAAAGTATTGGGAGCTTCCATCTACATATCATTAGTACGTAATGCATCAACATCTCAGTAAAGCAAGCTCACCTTAATAAGTTAGGCTGTACAAATTCAATCATCATTAATCGAACTAAAAAAGTTTGTCTATGCCGCTGTATTTATATTTCATAGATCAACTATAACTGTACTCACGTATTTAGTACACACACTCACATGATACTTATAGAATGATGTCTGGTAGAAAAATTCAGGCACACACAAATAAAATTATCTGTTGTTCTAAAAAGTACTAGAAATAGAACCATCTAATGCACAGATGGAGCATGGGACATTTTTGACCACTGTATCAATACCAATTTTTTCATTGTGCCCTTGTGGCTAATGGCTTTGATACGTCGACTGTGTAACTGATTCACGTGAACAGAGTTTGATTCCTCGTGCAAGATAAGCGCTTTATTAATGAGAGCCAAGGAGGGGACGTAAGAAAGTCTCCCATTTACATGAAATGCCAACAAGATCTCAGACACGAGAGAACTGAGAAACCTCTTTCCCTGTGTGTAATCTTCCCGTTCAAAACGACAGCTTTCTCGCACAGGGAGAAGAATTCCAGGATATATCATTTACGCATTGGCTTCAGCAAGTCCTTCGAGTCTGATATCTCCCTGCTGGACCCATGTCAGTGGACACACTGCAGACTCATTACCTCAATCGACGCTCTCTTGTGACAAATTAGCATAATGTGCCCTACTTAGTGACGGCGCAGAATACAACAAAATGCCTTTGTTTTGCTGAATACTTTTCAGAAAAAGCTTTTCTAAAGTACACGTCAGGCCTTGAACCTCGCTGCGCTGTAACACAGCGTCTGTGATGGGTTAAACACGAGCTACACTTTGTAGATATTTGTACTCATGAAATAGTAAGAAAATCCGTGTCCAATGCATTTCGTTTACATTAAATTATTCATTCATTAATGGTTGATAATGGGTTTATAGTTCAGGTTGAATATTAAATTTGTGAAAAATATAGACAATATTATTCATTAGATGTTGTATAATGAACAAACAACGATATTATTGAATGTAACTTTATGAGTTGTGGAAATAGAGATTGACATCAATGTAGCTCTACTGCAAAGTAAATTTTTACAATAAAAAACGAATTTCCTCTGTAGCATCAACAATGTAGATCGGATGATCTTTGGTCTGCCGTTATTTTAAAGTCATTTCCTTTTATAGTTGAAGGTTTAACATTTTAAGCTGCAAACGCTCTTCTATAAGATTTCTTAGGCATACACATAGCACACTGTGAAGTATTATCAGCGTGTAATTCTCGTGGTCAATTCACGTATAACACTCAACAGCATACACGTACCATCTGACTTACGACCTGCTCGACATACCTACACACACCCCTAATACAGTATGGTAAAGAGAAGGAAATGATGATAGTGTGCATTATAGTGCTACGTAGGTACTTTATGCAGTAAAAATTTAACATTATGCTCTGAGGTAGCGTGTTAGAGTTCTTCTTAAAATTTCCACTTGTGATCGATTGACCAGCACTATCTTTAGTGCAGTAGTTCTGTGAGTTACAGTTAAAGATTATATGAGACATCAACGAGAATCACTGATCGATCCTCAGATGAAATTGCCTTGAGTTTTATTATATCCTGACATCGTTTGTAGAATGCAAATGTTTCCTAAACTCCTTCAAACACCGACACAAACTACAGCCATGTACCACACTTACTATGAAAGATTCAGCAACTCCAGAATGAATCAAACGACTCGTTCATATTGACTCATTCTATTCAACACTCGTGTACAATTACAGGGTTGTCCTAAAGTTCTGTTACACTTCGATATTTTTATATAAAAGTCACCAAAATTACGATTTATAGAAATAAGGAAACAAATAGGGTTTTAAATACATTTATTAGGATTATTACAATACTATTTTTCAATTTGACCTCCTTCAGCAGCAATGACACACTATATCCCTTGCAAACTTTGCTGATGTTATTTTTTCTCATTGTGGCTCATGAACGATTAACGGAAGACGTCAACTCCTCTACACTGTTGTGGCGAACTTTACATGCCTTGCTCTCAATATGCGTCCAGACGCTGTAGTCGAGGGGGTTCAGGTCAGGCGACTGTGGCGGCCAGAATTCCTTGGGCCAAAAGTTCATGTTTGACCCCAGCTATTCTTGAACAGTTTTTGTGGTATGCGCAGGTGCACCATCTTGTTGGAATACGTAGTTTGCATTTCTAGTTGTTTTTCTCACTCAAGGTAGTATTTTCGTGACAAGAACATCTTTGTAAGCAGAGGCGTTTAGCCTGTAGCCACATGGGAACCACACTAGAGACATCTTTTCTTCATTCGATGCCACGACTCCAAGCATCATCACAGAGGCCGGATGTTTGGTTCCTTCACTCAGAGATGTTCCTGACCAAAGCTAACAATGCGATCATTCTGCTTGTTCACAAGAGGATTCGACCGAGAACATCTCATCGGAAAAAATGACAATCCGATTACCATGATTTTTCAGATCGTTAAGAAGGCAATTACATACATCGCTCAAAACGCTTCTGCTTCGTTGCAGCAGTTAGCAGGGATTTTTTGACACGTTTTAAGCTCTTTCCCTTTCAATCTCAACAGCCCGTCTCACTGTCGAGACAGAGATCTTCTTTTTCCTGGCAAGATGAGTCATTTTGAACGCCAGATCTCTTTGAATGTTTTTCTAATGGTCTCTCTCTCTTCACAACTCGGGGTTTTCCTGAACGAGGACCATGCTTGAGGGTTTCACTATGTTTCAAACGACTTGTAACTCTATGCACTGTCATTCGACTGACATTAAGGCGCTTAGCAATGTCTGACTTATGAGACGCACGTAGTAGTGCAGAGATTTCAATTCTCTTTGCCTCCGTTGCTAATACAACTAATTGTTATAGACGTACTAATAACTTTCAGATGAGATTAATAGCTTTACTATTCAGCAATTATAAGAAATATTCCAATCTATTTTAAATTATCACTAAATTTCTGAAAAAAAGTGTAACAGAACTTTAGAACAACACACTATACATATTTCAGTTGCCATAAAGTTTCTTCACATGCTTAACGAGAAAAGGTTTCCACTGCAGTTATATTAGGAATATATTTTTTTGGATGACAGAAGGCAATTTTACAAATTCTCCTCATTGATAAAACTTGTGACGGCGTCTGCATTCCTGGCATACAAAAGCGTGTCTCGCAATGCACAAACGCTCTTAAGTTACTCAGACGTTATTTGAAGTTCCATTCAATTGTTAGTCTTCAGTGTACTTTAGTTTTAATGTAACACAGATAAAAACACTTGAAAGGCAACGGTAGTACCGTATGTAACGTGATAATAATGTTATTATCGGCCGAAGCTGCCAGCTGTTTTCTCGTTCAAAGAGTCGTAAGAATAGAATAGAATGAGGCTATAGGAACGAACCTTCTGGCCCATTCTTGGGTCGGATAATCACTTCAATAATTATTCGGTTGGTTTACCCAAGTCCCATGCCGTATTTCTAGCTGCGTCAACCATGTCGGCAGCGGGATTCGAACCCGAGTCTTCCCGCTCGAAAGCAGATTCGCTCACCAGTCCAAGCTGGTGAATAATAATAATTTATTATTATTTTTATCTATTTGTTTATGGTAATAGGTATTCTAATTTGTGTATCATTTGAATACTTTACGCACTAAAAGATACATTTTCTGATTCGATGAACGCTTCTCTTGATTTCAGTCATTTTTAACTTCTATACTCAACTGCTATTGATAAAATAATCGAAGACAATTACTGAGCTGGAAATTTTTTCCATGCTTGGTTTCGACGTGTAACAAACTCTATGTCTTCTATTTTTTGCATGTACACCCTTTGAAAAATGTGAACTGACATCAATTTCAAGAAAATGCAGGAGTGCTGCTGTAATATCCTAGCCTCCACTTCAATAACAAACAGTGTATTCCCACTCTGAGTGTGTCCGTCCCATTACTTCCTATCTATTACCGAAGAAAAATGATTGAACTGAAATCAGAACGGATGTACATGTATTATAAGCATTGTATTGTGGAAACAAAATGCACCCGATTGCTATAAAATACGCTATTTTTTCCGTTATTAGCTTTCTTCTCCTACACGGTCATGTTATCGGTAGATAAAATACAGAATGCAAGTTCTGCATATATTCATGAAAAATATTCAGGTTATGATAGTACTACGGGTAAAACAGAAGAATCTAATACTAAAAATGACCGTCGTATGTTTATATATTTACTAGTGCAATGTGTACCCGCAAAAATCAGGATCTATGGAGTAAAATACATTGTTCATTTTTACTCGTCGTATTATCAAAATCTGAATATTTTTCATGAATGTATACTTAACTTTCATTTTCTATTTTATCTACAATAATAGGGCCGAATGGCAGAAGAAAGCTAATAACAGAAAAAATGGCGTGTTTTATAGTGATCCGATGCCTTTGGTACCGACAATACAATGCATTGTATTGTCTAGTGCAATGTGTACTCGTTAACTTTGCCATGCGAGCAGCATTGCTTCGTCTTGCCATTTCGCGTTGTTCGTCCGATAGTCTTCGGCGTCTTTCTTGCTGTCGAAGTCTTGCTGCTTCTCTCTTACGGTTGGACACGTTTCTATCCATGTTGGCCTTTTTTGCCGGAATTTTATTCTGAAATATCCTCTATTATCTCTTTGAAGCTTTTCAAGAAAATCACAATTCCGAAAACAACTCAATTTCCAACATCTTTGCCCTTATACTAAGTGGTAGCCAGGTTACTGGTCATACTAATATAAAACCTTTCTTTTCGCATTATGAATTAAAAACATCAAAGCATCATGATACATTTCAACAGAAAAAGATCCAAAGAAAATTTCTATTTGTAAAAAAAACGATTGTATATTCTGGATACCATAATGCAAGTGAAAGGGAATTGAATTGCCACAGAAAAATAATGCAATATAATGATTTCTTGTATTTCTTAAGCTTTATCCTTGTTGCTATCAAAGCAATCGATTAGAAAAGTGTGACACACGGACAGACGGACGCGGCTCTTATTGAATGATAGTATAGATTTATTTAACTATATGTTGCGTGTCACGCTCTTAAGAATAGATAGGAAGAAATTAGCACTGGCGGTCTTGGTTTCAGTTCACTAGTAAATTAATACATTCATTTTCGCTGTACAAGTGCACTGTAATAAGTCATTTTCAAAAAAATTAGAGAGATCCAGAGCCTTATATACTCGAGTTCGTATCGTGCATACCGAGTTCGGCGAGGTATTGCATATTACAATATAAATACACAAGCTCGCAGTTACTTTCAGTAATGCTGAATTTCTGTATCTAGGATATGACACGAATGGCTATAACTACTTCTATTGCGGCTCAAAAATACTGTATTCTAAGTGTTTTTATACACTAGATTTGTCATCATTTTTGATGGCACGGGTACACTAATGTATTTTATTTCATAAACTGGTAGTCCCACGAGTGAAAATTCACGTGTGTTTCACTGAATTTTTTTCGCTTGATTTGCCAGTGGACGCGAGCTTTGCGAATGAGTTCCACATTGAAGGATGGGCCTTTGGTATCCACAATACAATGCTTACAGTACATGTATACCCTACTGAATTTCCTCCTATCTAAATCCTTAAGAGTGTGACAAAGCGATGGACCAAGTAAGCAAGCAAGCAACAAACTGTGTAATATGTATAGTGAGACTAGTGTACTCGTGCCATCAAAAATGATGGAAAATCTAGTGTACAATAAACACTTAGAATACAGTATTTTTGAGCCGCAATAGAAGTAGTTATAGCCATTCGTGTCATGTCCTAGATACAGAAATTCAGCATTACTGAAAGTAACTGCGAGCTTGTACATGTATATTGTAATATGCAATACCCCGCCGAATTCGGTATCCACGATACGGACTCGAGTATATAAGGCTCTGGATCTCTCTAATTTTTTTGAAAGTGACATTATAGTGCACTTATACAAAATGAGTTTATTAATTTACTAGTGAACTGAAACCAAGACCGCCAATGCTAATTTCTTCCTATCTATTCTTAAGAGCGTGACAGGAAACATATAAATAAATAAATAAACATAGAAACACCCAACGGTCATTCTTAGTATTAGATTAGATTCTTAATTTTATCACTTTTAAAGCGTGGAATTTCCACGGGTACTACCAAGACCCTATTATCGGTAGATAAGATACAGGTTGGAAGTTCTGTAAATATTCATGAAAGATATTTATTTAGAACACTATAATTCATCGTAAATATTAAATGTAATCATCCTTATAATAATTTCAAAATATTCAAATCTAAACCGTATAATTTCTACTGAAACTATCTTGTCCCACTATACATATAATAATACACAATTGTTTGCTAGCTTGTTTGGTTGGTTGGTTGAGCCGTCTCTCTGTCACGCTCTTAAGGATTTAGATAGGAGAAAATTAGCCTACCGAATAGCGAGATGAGATACCATGAAATTTCATTTCTAAATTATGATAGCGAATATAGTTTTTGAAATATATGCTTGAAAGTCCAAATACTGCATACTGAAATAAACTGTTTATCTTATGCTAAGTACTGACTTCCCCATAGAATGGATATACATGTATTGTACTGTGTGCATTGTATGTATTGTGGATACCAATTAAAGGCATATCCTTCAATGTGGAAAGTGTTTTGCAAAGCCTGCGTTTACTAGCAAATCAGACAAAAAAAAATCAGGAAAAAAGCACGTGAATTTCACTTGTGGGACTACAACTAATTTATGAAATAAAATGCATTCTTTAGTTTGAGTTTTTTTCACGTGTGGGTCTACTAGTTTCAGTATAACTAGTTCCACTATAACATCTAGCTTCACATTACTTCTCAGCATAGTTCAAAGCGCCTCTGGCTCTGGTTGTTGGACTACAAAGTTCAGCAAGCTTCACCGGCTCTAACTTTGTAATTTTTTCTCTTTAATGGCAGATACGAAGTAATTTTTGCGCTGATGAAAACCGCTTCTTTAACTTTGTGTTGGTGTTGTGTTTCCCTGAAAATCATGAGTTGAGTCAGAAACTCATCTCCATATTCTATTCAATTCCAATTACTTTCGTATCTCAATTAGAGGCCTAACTTAGCATGAGTAGAAGGTCTCTTTCAAAAAGGCGTACAACGAACACCCTCACCCGCCTGTTTCTAGTCGGTTTCCTGCCTAACACTGAAATAATTGTGTATTATTCAAATCTAAGTGAGATTTTTACTAATACATCGCATTATGATCGTATCTCTGAAGAGGATTAGCATTAACCTGCAAATTTTGTTTTAATCTTGTACAATTTTCTTAGAGCGCTTCGAACTTTTGCTTCAACACTATTACATAATACACGTAGTATCCACAATTTGTTGTAAGTCAAGGCCTTTGTTTTTAGCGTCCCTCTTTTTTTAAATGATGTACACGAATGAATATTTTCCGAAGAGGACTTTGGACAAAGTTTCGTTGAAGACAACTGGTTTTTGCTATCAATAGCTGCTGTATCAGGAGCACATTGATCAAGATAAGGAGCTCGCTCTCTCCGCCTGGTCGATATTGTGCTCTTCGATGCGCCAGTCAAGTTCCTCATAAAGAGCATAAACTGAACAAACTTGGCAGAATTTGGCCGCGGCTGTCCAGAGCTTATAAATGGCACGTCTTCAAATTATTTAAGTTATATGAAAGTACGTTGTTTCTGTAATAACTTCAGAAATAGTTCTTTAGGTGTTTACGTTCTGTTTTTTTATATTTTTACGAGCTTCTTGGTTAGTATTGAGGCTCAAAGTTACTTTAATTATTTAAGTAATTACTTGTGCTTTTTCCAATTGTGCTTGTCTCATTATGTAGTCTGAAGAATGAAAAAATATATCTAAGCGAGACTTCCACTTTTATTCTAAATTAAAACTTCTAGACGTCATTCATGTATCATCGTAAGCTTTATAAATACCTTACTGCAATAACGTATTAGGGCGGTGGACACGCACTCTACTCAAATGGGAATAAAAAATTTTCAGATTTTCTCTCAACAGAAGTAAATTCTAGTCATAAAAGGTGCAAAATTAAGGATAATTACACCACCTGTAACGCAGCGTCCATGTAGCAGACGAAAAACACCTCGAAAAATCAGAGCTACAACGCACGGATGTGTTTTAAACCAAAATTCTAGACCCTTCGTTCGCTCCAGAACTTTAACATAAGATCCATGTACATACATGACCTGAAAAATTCGACTTCTGATCATTCTAATCCCAGTATTTTAAGTTATGATGCATGTAGTGTGAAGCATAAGCCATGACTAACCCTGATCATAACCGTAAAATATACAGATCGAAGCGACACACAATCGCATTTAAAAAGAGAAATTTATGTAATAGTTAGGTGGAACAATTATTCCCATGAATGTAAATACTTCATCTACTTGAAAGCTGGTGCAGCGATACTTGAGAGTGGTCTTCAATTGGAAGTTTTGATCACAATAGTGTTCATTTATAGGAACAAACCAACATTAACCTGGAATTAAGTTGTGGCATTGAGGCTCTGAGGTTTTGCAAGCACGTAGAATTGCACATTTTGTATCTGAATAACGTAAATAGTGTAGTTATAAATACATCTTTTCTTTCTTCTTGAAATACAACTTTTTTTATTTCTTTCTTTCTTTCTTTCTTTCTTTTTCTGTTGCATAGAAATTCAGATAATTTAAGACAAAGAGTGGAATGTTTTCGTCCGTGTGGTATCGCGGGGATCAGATTAGAAGCGTTTCTTTTTTATTTATTCTTAAAATTATTTGTGTATTTATTTCAGAATATCAAAGAAATATTAGAACAAAATAAACTCTATCAAAAAATGGATTTTGTTGTTGCTCGTTCATAAACGGACATTAATAGTTCATTAGTAATTTTTAATTCTTTTCGTTAGTGATATTAAATTTTGGGACTGCCACCAAATATTCGATTTGAAGAATAAAACAAAGTAAATGTACATTTTCATGCTTTTGTGTACCTATGACTACTACTTGAAAAGTGTGTTCAGTTTCCTGAAGTATACCCTTGTTCTTCAAGTGAAACTACACATATTACTTTATATTTGTAATCATTTGTTAGAATATCATAAGTGTATGAGTAGGCTAATCTGTACGATATTTATCTAAACGGTTCTCCGTGACCCCGAGATGGGCTATCAAAAGGACGGAAATTCAGAGATTAACCTGTTACACAATATTTTACGGTATAATACTGTATTTTCATTCACTTGAAAATTTAAAATCATTTACAACTTAATCCTCAAAAAATCCATAGATTTTGCCAGATACAATTGACTCGCCATGTAGCTGAGGAAGTTAAGTGACTGAAATTATTGAGAGTTCAATAATTTTTTGGTGCAAATAATTAAAGCATGGAGCTTCGACGACTGATGAAAAATGGACGTATTCATAATTCGTTTTCAATACACATCACCGCTGCAATAATATGCTGGCGTTAGTCAAAAAAATCAATGTTAAAGTCACGCGTGCAGTGACTGAGAAAGAAATGGACTGTCATTGAAATTGGCAGGCGTTTTTACAGGCGTCTTGCCCGTTAGAATCTTTCGTGTCAGGAAAAATGTGTCAGTCTATTTAGAACAACAGTCTACCTCACAGCCTGCAGTACACAGCAGCCTGCCCCACAGCCTGCAGTACACAGCAGCCTGCCCCACAGCCTGCAGTACACAGCAGCCTGCCTCACAGCCTGCAGTACACAGCAGCCTGCCTCACAGCCTGCAGTACACAGCAGCCTGCCTCACAGCCTGTAGTACACAACAGCCTGCCTCACAGCCTGCAGTACACAGCAGCCTGCCTCACAGCCTGTAGTACACA